>JASDQU010226369.1:6033-17406 GCA_032191745.1 Picea mariana | reverse complement strand
CCTAGCTTTAGCTACACCGGAATGAGCCTTCTCCCCTTAGGGTTTTGATTTGGTGGCCCTGCCATTGCAGCACCATTAAACCTAACCCTCATGTCCTTAGGTTTAAGTCTTTCCAAGCCATTAGCCTTTCTCCAATTGACTCCATTAACCCAAGGCACTAGTCTAAGAACAAAACATTGAGCTCTTTTGTGCTAAAACAACTCTTTCAAACTCTCTAAATTTTGAAACCCTAACTAACCCTAGCGTCTAGACTAACCCTAATTACTGATGACGTCTTGCCTTATTTGAACTCTTGTTTGGACTAAAAGTTGCGGCTGACTCATCCCTTGATGGCCATAGAGGAATTAAGCAATTTCATTGGTTAATTGAGCAAACCGTTCTCCTCTTTGCCTAGCTAACCTACCCTAACCCTAAGGTGACGTCACACTTGTTTTGATATCTTGTTTGGCATAAAACGTTGTGACATTGTCACCATTTTGATAGGCTTTGAGTTGCTGATTATTTTCATAAGCTTAATTGACAAAACGTTCCTCTCATTGTCTTCAAATTAATCTAATAATAGGGCTAACGTCACCCTAAATCTGCATAGTGACGCAACAACAATATTGGTGTATGAGCATATTTACTGCATTGTGATATAATAAGGTTGATTTTGTACATTGAATGCAAGTATCTTTTTTGTATTTATTGAAGAAGTATTATAAGCTATTTGTCTTTGTTTAGCAATCATTGACTTCATCAATAATTACATTTTATCATTGCTCATATATACATATATAAGATAGTCATTAATATTTCAAGTACTAACCACTGCAGCACATTTTTTTAGTTTTATTTGCCTTGTCTCGCAAACAGGTGCCATTCAGTGGAATATCTTCCCTGTGACTATCTCTCTTGGCAGTAATCTGTGAAAGGAAACCCTTATCTTGATCCTTTAGACCTTTAGACCTTTCAGAAACCCAGATTACTAGGGACGTCTCCCTTGGGATTAGCCACCCTAAATAGAAAAAGCTCCCCATCGAGGTGACAGTGGGTGGGGAAGCTCATGTTACGCCAGTTTGAGCCTTGACTTCAAGCTACCTAAACCTTTCCTACAAACTGAGCGATAACACATAACATAATAAATAGAATATAAGCATAACATAACATAATAATTTAAAGTTTAATATCACCATTGGGGGGGAAGTACAACCATCCCACCACATCCCATTGTTTTATTTGTAGCATGGCCCATAGTAAGTCATGGTGGAGTGACTTGTAGCAACCATAGCAAGTAGCAACTATGGCATGTAGCAAGTCACCCATTACATAGCCCTAGGATGGAGGCTTGAGGTTAGAAATGAGCAGGTATGGAGGGTTAGAACTCGTAGCAACAAGTGGAGGCATTAAGTTCCTAAAATCTCGACAAACCTAAAAGTTTCATAGAGTTTGAATTTTGAACTTCATCCTTGAAGTTCGATGCATCCTATGACCTAGGTTCCAACAACTCCCAACAAAATGGAAATCCCTAAACATGTGTTTCACCCTTTTAGAACGGTTACAAAAAGGTAGAGGCCATCAGAGAGACCAGTCTTCACCAATCGAACCATGGAGAGGAGCCCCTAATAAACAACAAGCCATGCAAACACCCTTAGTGTGTAGGACAATTGCACAGACCATACATATGCAAGCAATGTATCCACAAATCCTTTGGGTCCAAGGCCACACAACAAGCATGGAGAGCAAGGGCTAGTTCATGGTGTTGATGCAATATGGAGTAGAGCTTCTAAGAGTCATATTGTTGAAGGGGACAATCGAAGATCCACTCCCAATCCCTCCAAAGTGGTCCTAGTATGGAAATATTCATTTTGGACACATCCTCTCGTAGGATGATCCTAAAAATCTCAATGATGGTGGGACAATTAGATGGAATCAAGTCGTGTAAACAAGCATACATGGACTGATCCTTCCAGGAGCACACGATTGGGTCCCAAAGATCATGCTAGAATAAGATACCTTCCTACTCAAATGTTGACCGTGGATCCATGGAAGCTTTGCAAATTTAGCACCCTGTAATCTCCAACTCCAAATATGTGACCTCATTAAATCCCAACTTGCCCCTCTGCCAATTCTATTTGATTTAACCAAACCTGTGACGACCTTCCAAGCAACCCAAATTTTTCTAAAAATAAAAGAACCCGAAACCTAGAACTAGAATGGGGATGAGTAATATCACATAAGCCAAAGTCCCCATGAACCTTTTCCACATGCTAAGTTGTCTCCTACCTGTGACGCAACAAAATTTTCCAAGAAGAGGTAGCGTCCAGACAATGCGCCTGATCCATAATTAGGAGAAAAGTGAACTGATTAACAGACTGAATACAATAAACACAGAGATATGAAGAACAACACAAATATTCAATGAACAATATCTTCTATTGAATAAATGAAATAGGGGGGAACTGTAAAACTGCGGACTTGAAACACTTTCTCGAATGGTGGTAACTATCTCTGAGAAGAGATGTGGCTGTTACGTGCATCCGTCTGAGCATAATGATTACAATGAGGCTCTAGAGGCCTTTTTGATATTACTCATGAATGTCAAAACCCTAGACATCCAAAAACCTAACCCTAAGAGATGAAACGCCAAAAGTTATGTGGGCCCCTATGGGTAAGTTGGTACCTCAACTTCCGGGGTTGTAACTTTTGCATACGACCTCCGTTTTAGGCGCGTGATAGCCCGTTGGAAAGGTCTTTTAAAGAACTACACATTACACTGCCAAACTCTGGCTTCGTTTATAGTTTGACTGTGGCAAGCCAAAAAAACACTGTTTAGGGCCCCAAAATGGCCCTAGAAGTGCAACAAGATGTGTTGACATGAAAACATACAAAATAAGCCAGTTGGATTAGGTGGGAGGCCACCAGTATACACCTGGAAGATGTGTAGGGATTTAGACAACCTCGGAAGTGTAGAACCTACAATTACAAATAAGTACAGAAGAACGTGCTGAACTAAAACTGTCAAGAGGAGCCAGTTGGAATAGGTGGGTGGCCACCAATATCCACCTGGATAAGTCCTCCCCCCTAAGGAAGCAATGGTCTCCATTGCGTTGAGTTCCCCCATGAGGTGAGGAAACTTCTGCTGAATTTGGCCCCAGGTGAGCCACTTGCCTTGGTGTAGGAGCTACCCTGCCTTGACAACCCGATAAAGCTGGATCCTCTGCTGGCGAGTGCCCTTCACCTGTGTGTCCACTATCTGGTCAGTGGATGCTTGTTCCATGCAGTCGGGGTTGAGCTCTGTTGGTGTCAGTTGTTCTACGATCTCTGAGGTGTCCAATAATGGTGGAAAATATGGCCGAATGAGGTCCACATTGAACACTGGGTCCAAGCCAAGGAAGGGTGGATTGTTAAGCTCAAAAGCATTGCTACCCA
The DNA here is from genome assembly GCA_032191745.1 of Picea mariana. NCBI lineage: Eukaryota > Viridiplantae > Streptophyta > Pinopsida > Pinales > Pinaceae > Picea > Picea mariana. The sequence continues at coordinate 13,995 of JASDQU010226369.1, read as the reverse complement.
CAACCTTGGTGATAGTGTAAGGCCCATAGCGAAGTGGGTGGAGCTTCCGATGGGGCCTTGTAAGACACTCCTTTTGCAAATGTAACCAGACTTTCTCTCCAACCTGAAACTGGTTTGGTACCATGTGTTGATCATGGCCCTGCTTGTACTTAGCATTGGCTTTCTGCAAAATCTCATGGACTTGTTGGCGGATGTGCTGAATCCGCTCAATGAATCTGGTGGCTTTGTTGATCTCAGAATGAACATGGGAAGAGTCTATCTGTGTGGTGGCAAGAGGTAGTGAAACATCAATAAGACCCAAGGGTTGGAATCCCAACCCCACCTGAAATGGGCTATGGTTGGTGGAGCTATGGAGAGCCCTGTTGTAACTGTGTTGAACATAGGGGAGACTCTCATCCCATGTACGCGTATGCTTAGAGTTGTACATGCGCAGGATGTGCACAATCATCCAATTGACGACATTTGTTTGGCTGTCCGTTTGGGGGTGGAAAGAAGTGGATTTAGTGAGCTTGGTGTCCAACAGTGACTAGAGACTCGACCAAAATGTGTTGAGGAACCTGTTGTCCCGGTCGGAGATGATGGTCTGTGGTATCCCAAAATGGACCCACACCATTCGAAGAAGAGCCTGGCAGTATCTACCGCTGTGATATTCTTCTTGAAGGCTATGAGGATGGCCATCTTCGAAAACCAATCAACGACCACAAATACACAATCATTGCCTTGCTTGGTGGACGAAAGGGCAAACATGTAATCCATTGAGATGGATTCCCAAGGCTTCTCGGGAGTATGAAGAGGGGTGTATAAGCCTTGCTTCTTGATGGATGGCTTGGCAATGGCACAGGCAGTGCAAGATCTTATATACTTGCTAACGACCTGTCGAAGCTTTGGCCAATAAAAATGTTTCTGTAGAATGGCCACAGTTTTCTCCACGCCAAAATGTCCTGCCATCCGACTATAGTTGGCTTCCCAAATCAGCTTTGCACGCTCGCTTGCAGGAACACAGAGATGGCCCAGATGGCATAACAATCCGCCCTGAATGTGAAAATTGATGACAAGAGCGCCTGTACCTAAGAGTTGATAGGTGGTGGCGAAGTCTGGATCTTGCTGATAAAGTTGGGGCCACTCAGATGCTTCATGTCCACATGAATGGAGCACAGTGGTGAGTGCAACCACGGGAGGTCGACTGAGGCAGTTAAGAACACGATTTGAGCTCCCTGTCTTATACTTGATGTTGAGATGGAACTATTGCAGGTAGGTGGACCACTTCTGATGGAGGTTGTTCTGCAATTTCCCCTGTGTCTGTATGAACTGCAGAGGCTTGTGATCAGTGTGGATGATTGTCTCCTTTCCCAGAATGTAATGTTTCCATTGACGACAGACTTGTACAATGGAATACATTTCCTTGTCATAGGTGGGGTATTTTCGGACAATATCTGAGAGTGTCTCACTATGGTATTCCACCAGATGACCGTGCTGAGTGAGAACTGCGCCTACAACATAGTCAGATGCATCAGTCTCAATCTCGAACAGTTGTTGCAGATCGGGTAAGGAGAGTACTGGAGCTGAGCACAAGCGATGCTTTAGATCATTGAATGCTCGTTGTTGTTCCTTCCCCCACACGAACTTTTCCCTGCCACTGCCCTTGGTCACCTGGCTGAGGGCCCATGCAATATGGGAGAATCCCAACATGAACGGTCGGTAGAAGTTGGCCAATCCCAAGAAGCTCCGAAGTTCGATTAGTGTGGTCGGGGTTGGCCAGTCACGAATGACTTGGATCTTAGCTGGATCAACATGTACCCCATGCTCATCAACAATGTAGCCCAAGTATTGGACCCTGTTCATGCCAAAGGAGCATTTTTCCAAGTTGGCATATAGCTTGTGTTGCTGCAGAGTTCTCAAAACTTGTTGAATATGCTGCATGTGCTCCTCCCAAGTTCTGTTGAAGATGAGGATGTCATCCAAATATACCACCACAAAAGAGTTGGTGAAGGGTCTCAATACATCATCCATCAACCTCATGAAAGTGGCGGGTGCATTTGTTAAGCCAAAGGGCATGACCAACCATTCAAAGAGACCTTCTTAGATTTGAAGGTTGTCTTCCATAGATCAGTTGGTTTGATGGGAACCTGATGGTAGCCAGACTTTAGGTCAATCTTGCTGAAGAACTTCACCCCCTTGAGTTGGTCAAAAAGGTCATCAATCTTGGGAATTGGGTACCGATTCATGACTGTGATTTTGTTTAATGCTCGATAATCAATGCAGAGTCACCAAGTCATGTGCTTCTTCTGCACCAGTACAATCGGACTTCTGCAAGGGGAGGAGTTGGGTCTGATGTGCCACTTTTGAAGAAGCTCTTGGATCTGACGCTTGATCTCGTTATTTTCCATCAGTGAGCGACGATAGACTGGTCCATTAGGCAGAGTTGCACCGGAGGTCAGATCAATTGGATGCTTGACTTGAAAGTGCATCGGTACCCTAGTGGGTGAGGAGAAGATGTCTCTGTACTCTTCCACGATCCCGTCCACTTGCTTATGTTGCAAAGAGAGGCTTTGTGTGGAGCCACAGATGTGGCGACGACCTTTTGTTTACTGTGAGCACAGATCACAAAGGAAATTAACTTCCCAATCTGTGAAATGACCTTGCTGCATTGCTTACCAGAGATTAAAGAAATAGCAGTAGGCGGCACTACCTCTGGTATCCTGTACAATTGTCTACCCAAAGTAATAATAACACTACGGGGTCTAGACTCATACACATCATGACGCTTCCACAAATATGGTTGTCCTAAAAAAAATCACAAACTTCAAGGCAAGCAATATCAACAATACCTCATCTTTGAAAGGCTTGATGTCATAGGAAAGACGACACGAAGATCTCTTCCTTGGTGAAGCCAGTCGATGGTGTAGGGTTGCGGGTGCGGTGTCATTGGCAGGTCCAGCCGCTTGACGACCTCTGTTGAGATCATGTTCTTCTAACTACCACTATCGATAATGAAATGAAGCGGAGCCCCCTTTACCCACATATGTGAGTGAAAGAGGCGTTCCCCTTCCTCTGGTTCTTCTGGTTTGCTTGGCTGGACTTGGTGGTAGTGATAGTGGCACTAGGTTTAACATCGATAATCTGCTTCCCTCCTAGATTTGATTCAGAATCAAAATTGACCTCTGACTTGGAAGCCTTCATCTCAGCCACGAGTGACTGCTTGGAGCGACATTCTTCAGTGTTGTGCCAAGGGCTTTTATGGTACTCACACCATTTTCCCGTGTCCTTCATCTTCTCATTGCCCTTCTTGTGTTGCGGCTTGGATTGGTTGTCCTGGGAGTGGCCATCTTTTCTCTGTACCTTGTTGTGTGGGTTGGGGCTGCCTTTGCCCTGCTTCGACTATGAGGAGTTTGCAGATCCAAACTCTTTCCTCTTCTACTTAAATTTCTGCTCGATCTTGACAACGTATCTATAAGCCGTACCCAATGAGGCGATGTCCAAAAACTGCATTTTTGTTTGAATGCATCTATGCAAACAGCCGCGGTATTTGAGCACCAGATGTCGCTCAGAGTCTTTGATACCCAATTTGGTGCGCAGGGTATGGAAAATAGTGGTGAAATCTAGTACTGTCTGGTTCCTTTCTTGACGCAGGGTGGTCCATCTAGTGTATTGGTCCTCGTAGCTTCCAACAGGGTAGTATTGTTCTTTAATGGCATCCCAGAAGGAATCCCATGTAGGGGCAACCACAAATATTGCAGATTCCTCTATGGTCCTTTGCTCAGAGTAAGTATCCCACTAGTCCTTAACATGGGGGATGACCTTGAGGAGTGCAAAAGTAATATTTTTCCTATCGGAAAAATTGTGGACCGAAAATTACCCTTCGAGCAGATTCAACCATTTATCTACAACATTTGCATCTATCAGTCCTTCAAATAATGGAATATCAAAATTTACATGTATCTTGAAGGGGGTTGCATGGCTGCTTGATGAAGATGCTTCTCTTGTGGGCAACCGCCAAAGGATATGTGCAAATTTGTCCATCATTTCGTTCCTTTGTCACACAAGGGCTTCCTCGAGCAACATTTTAAAATGATCTCTTGCTCCATCTTTCTTTTCGTCTCCCATGGGTTGTTGTCGGGCTCGACGCGGTCGATCTTGCAACAACTCGATTGGTTCGAGTCCCAACTTCTTGTACCCAGATCTTGTCGAGGACATGCACGAAGAAAAATAAATGAAGAGTAGATCGCTCTGATACCGCTGATTCGGATTTAGGAGTGGAACAAACTGATTAACAGACTGAATACAATAAACACAGAGATATGAAGAACAACAAAAATATCCAGTGAACAATATCTTCTATTGAATAGATGAAATAGGGTGAAACTGTAAAACTGCAGAATTGAAACACTTGCTCAAATGGTGGTAGCTATCTTTGAAAAGAGATGTGGCTGCTACGCACATCCGTCTGAGCAGAATGATTACAATGAGGCTCCAGAGGCCTTTTTGATATTACTCATGAATGCCAAAACCCTAGACATCCAAAAACCTAACCCTAGGAGATGAAACGCCAAAAGTTATGTGGGCCCCTATGGGTAAGTTGGTACCTCAACTTCTCGGGGTCGTAACTTTTGCATACAACCTCCGTTTTAGGCACGTGATAGCTCGTTGGAAAGGTCTTTTAGAGAGCTACACATTAAGCCATCAAACTTTGACTTCGTTTACAGTTTGACTGTGGCGAGCCAAAAAAACACTGTTTATGGCCCCAAAATAGCCCTGGAAGTACAACAAGATGTGTTGACATGAAATTATACAAAATAAGCCAATTGGATTAGGTGGGAGGCCACTAGTATCCACCTGGAAGTTGTGTAGGGCTTCAGAAAACCCCATAAGTGTAGAACCCACAATTACAAAGAAGTAAAAAAGAACGTGTTGAACTAAAACTGTCAAGAGGAGCCAATTGGAATAGGTGGGTGGCCACCAATATCCACCTAGATCAACGCCACCCATTTAGCAGCAAAGATGCTCCACTGGGTCACCACAACAATCAAAACCCAACCCCACCTCAACCTTGGGCATGATACACATTCCACAGAACCATCGGGAGGCTCTGCTCTCCACCATATCTAGATCACAAATACAACCTCAACATCTACCTTGAGTGTCGAAGTTGAGCCTAGTTGGGAAGCCAATAAGAAACATAGTAAATGTGAAAAGCCTACAACCATTGGATTCCTTGCAAACATGGATTCCTTATACTGCGAAAAGTGGAGCTTGGTCTATAATCGTTGGACAAACCAATCCCACACAAGTGGAGCTTGGTCTATAATCGTTGGACACACCAATCCCACATAGCCACAAGTGAAAGGCCCATCCTAAAGGGAATGCCAAGATATCGAACAAAAACCCTAGATCGAACAAAATTCCATGCAAGGGGAATCTAGAGGGGTGGGTTGTCCAGTCCAATCAACAAAAAATCAATTCTATGATCACTAACCACTACACTCGATGCCACATAAAAAAGATCTAAGCAATCCCTCACACCAACAACTAACACTTAGTTGACATGAACAAAAGAAGAGAATCATTGGCAAAATTGTTGTTGACCATCTCCAAGCCATCATGAAGAGAGATACTACGAAAATGCCCTTGAATGTGAGTAGCCTCCAATAGACAACCCAAAGCATCAGTGGTCAACACATACAAGTTAAAGGGAACCTTTGTCAAATGCACTGATGTTGAAAATCTACGGGGAGAACAAATTATTCACTAAAACAAATATCAAGGCATTATAAAAGAGTGTTCACCATAGGTACACAACGCAGACCAAACCCTAGGCATGTTAGTGTCTCTATGATGAAGGACCAATCAATATGATCATAGGCATATCAAAATCTATCTTCAAGAAGATCACTTGTTGACTAGACTCTCTAGCCCACTCTATAGCCTCTTAGGTCAAAGTCATTGTATCCAAAATAAACTGGCCCTAAACAAATCATGTTTGCTCTAAGTGAACCACTTTCCTAGGGACATTGTGGATACAAAGAGTTGCCACTTTGGCCAAGATCTTGTAGGCAACACTAAGAAAAGTAAAAGGCCTCCATCTCGATTACAGAGCTGAACTCTTCATGTCGTCCCACGTGCACATCTCCATCTCGATTACAGAGCTGAACTCTTCATGTCATCCCACGTGCACATCCCCATCTTCATTACAATGCTGAATTCTTTAAAGGCATAATTCCAATTTCCTACCATCATCTCCCTTGTGAACACATTTTGCTCAACCAATTCATCATGGACCAATTTTTTCTTGTTTCAAATTTCACATTCCGTATACGATTACAAACCAAAGGAAAAATTATGGATATATTTTTACTATTGTTTTACATAAATGTGTAAATTAAAGTTGATGAGACTCACTACGCTCATATTCAAAAAGTGGTTGTAATATTATATTGTAAATGGTTTTTACAACCAACTGGTAAAATCTTTGCATGTTATTTGGTTAATTATATTCAATATATACAAAATATGAAATATAAGTAAATAGATTGTATCCCCATGGGATAGCACAATTGGTGAGATGTGTGCACATTCTTGGTTTGGGGAGGTCACGAGTTCAAGCCTTGTGTTCTTGGGGTTGCGGTTTAACACCCTTACCATCCACGAACGAGATCAATGTAGGTTATTCTTACCTTGCTCCGCCATTGTCTTTGATCATTATTCCAAATAGTTGAGCTAATTTTGGAATCATAATAGAAGATGCATTGTTATTGGTGAAAATTTTCTACTTTCTTTCAACTCCCACATTGATAGTTATACTAAGGCATGTTGGAATTATGGGTGTAATCTTCACATGTGGCTATGACACACTCATATGTATCATTAATGTATTTGTAATCATGGCTATGGACATCGTTTGATCATTTATTATCATTTAGTGTATTATTAGCTAGTGGTCAAGGGCAACCTAGACACACCTATACACACAGCTTGCTCATTAACCCCTCTTGGGAGTAGCCCCCTACACGAGTTGTGCATCATATACCAAAACTCTCATTTGTATTTCATCATCTTGTGATATTCTTGATCTCCTTTGATAAAGTGTTTAAGCCAAAAGGAATTTTGACTTTGGTGCATTTCTTGTGATTGGCATCGTCTCTTTTCAACGCACTTGTATTTTTTCTATTGTAGCACACTTTTTCTTGGCATATTTTCCTCTCTTTAGTGCACTTGTGATAAAGTTATTCTAGAGTTGGATCTATTTTGTTTCCATCAATTCCCTATTATCATGTGTGATTTCAACATCGTATCAAAGTAGGTGTGAACCTTACTCTCAATTCCATCACTAATAAGAAAGTTGTCAGCTAGTGGCCTCTCCCAAGTTCTCTTGTGACTATGGAATGAAGGCTTTCTTAATTCATCTTCTTTTGGGTTTTTTTTCTAGTGTTTCTAGAAGTTTAAACCCTCTCTAAGGCCAGTGCCTCACCTCAAGGGTTTTCTTGGGCATTCCTAAGGTCTTTTCACCCTTCTTCAAGGCCAAACCATCCTTTGGGGTTTTACCCTTTGGTCCTATAAAAGTGAAATATTAAAAAATTCATTTTCTCATACAAAGACTTCTTCTAGTTGTTGTTTCACCTATTGTATTCAATCATCCACCTCTAACCCTTTGGAATATGATTGATGCTAACTATAATCCCATTGAATTCATGTGGGAACTGTTATCCCCGTTTTCTAGGGATAACTAGGAGATCATGTCTCGAGGCCCACAAGTCCTAGACATGGAGTACCGAGAGCAGGATTGACCTGAGCATGGCCCTGGAGGGCCCATCCTTCTTCTTCTTCGCCAGACTTGTCCTGTTAGTAGTAGCAGCTTCCATCACCATCGGCTTGGACTTGCATCAGAGAAGACTCTTGCTCCATGAGGTAATTGGTCCAAGGTATCATGGTATGTGTCATATTTGATCGTTATAACTTTCTTATACA
>JASDQU010226366.1:5506-17406 GCA_032191745.1 Picea mariana | reverse complement strand
AGAGACTTGTTCACGACCTCCACTTGTCCATTTTCCTGGGGATAGTAAGGGGAAGAATGACCATGTTTAAACCCTAGTTTCGATGCTAACTCTTTCATCATTTCATTCTGAAAGTGACTGCCATCATCAGTGAAAATATCACTCGGGATTCTGAACTGAGATATAATTTGATTGAACACAAAAAAATTTGTAGTCTTATCATTGGATTTAATTGTAGGAATGGCCTCTTCCCACTTAGTAAAGTAGTCTACATCCACGATAATATGTTGATTCCCCCTAGCTGAAGTTGGGTTGTAATATACAAAATCCACCCCCCACTTGGTGAAGGGACCACTGATGATGACTGGGTGAAGAGGGGTTGGATGCGAACACATATTCTGAGTGAACACCTGGTAAGGGTGACACTCCTTGACCACTTTGACACAATCTTTAAAAATAGATGGCCAAAAATAATTGGCTCGCAATATCTTTTGGGATGTCGCAAGCCCAGATAGATGACCACCACAAGCCATACTGTGATAGTCATTAATAACATAATCAACTTCCTCGTGATTCAAGCAATGACACAAGATATTATCTATGCCTCAGCGATACAAAGTGTCGCCAATGATAAGGTAGTTCTTAGCTTGATACCATATATGCCGTCAATCGTCTCTCGAAAGATGCTGAGAGAACTTCAAGGTTTGAAGATAGATAAAAATGTATCCATACTAGGAGTCTGAAGATGAGACAAGGAAAATGTGTTCATCTTCAAATGAATCAACATGAATAACGTCCTCATCTAACCGAGGGAAGTATGATATTAACTCGACAAAAACTAGCGATTTCTTAGATTTTTTCGAAGAAAAATTGAGGTAGAACTCTTGCAAGATGACAATCCATTTATTATATTTTCCCCCTCTGATACTCCTAGTAAAGACATATTGAAATGGGTTGACATCAACAACTATGATATTTTTTCAAATAAATATATAGTGCCGTAATCTTTGAACCCCGTGTACAACATCCAAAGCTAGCTTCTCAACATGAGAGTACTTGAGTTCAAAGCTGACTAAGTTTCTACTATGGTAGTAGATGACGTGATCATGGAGCTCATCACCTTCCAAAACTAAAACCATATTGATTGTCCCTTTGGACAAGACGATATAAAGAAAATAATCTCTATTGTATTAAGGAGGCTTCAATAGAGGCTTCGATACCAAGGCTTTCTTAAGAGGATTGAAGGATTCCTGAGCTCGCTCATCCCATACAAACAGAGTGTCCTTATTCAAGAGATGCATGAGACCCTTAGTAATATTGGCATAGTTTACTATAAACTGATGTAAGAAATTAGCTTTCCCTTGTAAAACTTGAAGCCAATGAATATTGCGCGGGGGAGGCAATCGAAGTATTGCCTCGACCTTCAAAGGATCCACCATGATCCCAATCTCAGAGACCAAGAATCCTAAAAGAAGACCTGACCTAACACAAAATATGCACTTATGAGGGTTTAAACGGATGTGATAATACCAATATCTCTCAAAAAATAGCTAGAGTTGGGTAGAGTGATCCACTCTCTTGCAAGAGTGAGTAGCAATATCATCGAGGTAAGCTTCGACTATATACTTGAGATCATGAAAGGAGAAGGCCATGGGTGGTTGGAAGGTTGCTCCAATGTTTTTAAGGCCGAAAGGCATTTTTCGGTATGTGAAAGTATGCCAAAGACAAATAAATGTCGTCTTATGATGATCCTCAGGTTTGATCTGAATTTGGTTGTATCCTGAAAATACGTCCATAAAAGAAAAAACCTCACTTTCCACACACTCATCGAGAATCTAATCAATGGAAGGTGTCAGGAATTTGTCTTTAGGACATGCTTTATTTATGTCTTTAGGACATGCTTTATTATTGGAATCTCTTCATATGGCCAAGATAATACATCACATAATTATTTGAAGAGCTCGGTGTAGATCTGAAGTTCTTCAGGCGAACAATGCGCACTGGTATAAACATTTTCAATTTTACTAGGAATACGAGAGATATCGATCATGATGGTAGGATAAATACTTGCCATGTTTCCTTTGGCATAAATGTCGCGCGTATCAAGTGGAACTACATCATGACTGACTATCTCACTCAAGGTAGATCTAAAATCGTCTTGTTTGATCCTAACAAGCTCTGGGAGGAATTAAGAGCGATGATGCATATCATCCCATGGACTATCTGAACCATTCATGGCCTCTAAGATTGCTTCATCTGAAGGTAAGGTATCATTGAGAAAATAATGTGGGAAATACGATGAAGTGTCCCATACAGGCTGAAGAACATTATCCTCCTCGTCCGTCTGTGAGGAGACATGATCTGGGTTGGAAGAACAACTATCTTTGCCACCGAAAGTGACATTTCCATTCCAATATGTGACTGACCTTCACAAGGCATGGTCGGGGAAGGTAGGGTCCAAGGATCATTAAAATACAAAGTTCGGAAAGGAACGAACCTCATTGACGAAGTAGACCTACTGGACATGGAATAAATGTGATGAACTGGTGCCATGGAATCAAAGGTACCCATAAGGGAGGAATACATTATGAAACCAATATCCTAAGTTTCCGATTGATAATTTTTGATCACAAGGATCAGAGGTCCAACCGAAGCATTGTGGATAGCATGCACAAAGGACAACTGATCAATCATCATGATTTTCCCTTCGTGAGGAAAACATAAAGTACAGAAAATGGACGATACGACTGCAGTCATAGCATAAGTCCAGTTACACCCTAGTAATAAGTTATAGTCAAAGGCTACATCAGCCACCTCAAAATCCACCTCCACTTTCTATCCACCTAAATGGATTGGAAAGGTAGGAAGAATACCGTGGGGATGGAAAGAACGACCATCAAATGCAGTAAAAATGGTCAGAGATTGAGAGAGGATTGGAGAGCCAATGGATTTCCAACAGGTTAGGGACATCACGCAAATTGCAGAGCCTTCATCAATAACAATACGTTTGATGGTATACTTTGAGTAATCCACATGGATTTGGAAGGCCACATGGTAAGGAAAGAAAGGCTGAACATCCATAACATGAAACTTGATAACCTTAGAGCCACATGGGTCTAGAGCTCCTGACGCAGATAGCAAGGCATTCCTTTGTGAAGGAAATGTCTGGAGTACCTCCAAAGCTGACATCACAAAATGGGTTTTCCCCAGATATTCAAAAATAGAGTAGTTCTGGGAAGCTCGAGCATTAGGGTTATGGGTAGAGTATTTGAGTACTCCTTTAAGAATATGAGGTAGAGGCTCTGGATTTTCTATATATAAAGGCACCTCCAAAGGAGGGGGAGAATCCAGGCCTGGAACAACCTATGAAGAACTGTAATTGCAAGATCATGTGGCTACATTAATATGAGACTTAACCATATTTATGCATAGATGGTCACCGTAATGCGCCGATGAGTTTGAATCCCACTCTCCGCATTTCTGACATTNTCCCCCTCCTTTGGAGGGGGAGAATCCAGGCCTGGAACAACCTATGAAGAACTGTAATTGCAAGATCATGTGGCTACATTAATATGAGACTTAACCATATTTATGCATAGATGGTCACCGTAATGCGCCGATGAGTTTGAATCCCACTCTCCGCATTTCTGACATTATAGGAGCTTAAGGCCATGTGTTGATTATGCAGAAAAGGATTAGTCAGACAAGGGGAGGTAGAGATAAGAGCCTTGCAAATTCCTCTAATTTGGGGCACAAGTGAGTAAGGTGATCATCAATACAAATCTTACAAGGGAATTTCATCTTCCACTTCTCTTTATTTCCCTCACTATCATTAACCTTCGATCTATCATTGTTAGTGTTGTCCTTGGGTTTATTGTCATTATTCCCACCCTTACAATTGTTACCACATCCTTTCTTTTTATTCCCTCCTGGTTGCTAGTTACCATTCAGGTTGGTCGAGGACTGCACATAATGCACATCCGTTGACTAAGTCGGAGTGGAGGACATAGACGAAGCTTCTCCTCCTACAGACTCTCTTAGAGACAACTCTTTCAAATGGATTCTCACCAATTCTGTATATTTAACATTAACGAAGCCTATAATTCCATTGACATGAGGCTCAGGATTTTGTCTAAGGTCGTAGTTTGACCTTAGTGCGTCAAGAATAATTTCGTATAATATCCTAAACTAAGCATATATGAGATCTAACTATTGGGCTTTGAAAATTTCTTCCTCTTCAGATGTTATCCTAGATGTAGAGACATCCTTCGAAATATAAGGCAGTAAGGACTTAAGAAACCATTCCAACATGAACTCTGGAGGAATGTAGGCTTTGATCAACCTCTTCCATCTACACCACTATTGGATGTGATATGGGATATGGGTGTCTTTGTCATGGCAGAGGGACGACATAATTTCTATGCTAACATCATAACGAATCGACAATTGGAATTGTTTGAGGAAGACTAAAACCATCTGATTAAAATTCTCGTACGTTTCTCATGGTAGCTCTATGTACTATTTCTCCGCAACCCCTATGATGGTGCTTTGAAACAATCAAACAAATGGAATCATCGTTAAGATAATTGGAAGAGAACCAAATATGAAAAGTAGTGACGTGACGACCAGGGTCCTCACCTTTCTTACCCTTTCGAAATATCCAAAGGAAGTTTGGTGGGGATGGGGGGCCATGTCAGGTCATGACGCACCGACTCATTCATTAATCTTGACAAGTTTGGAAAATTAAGAGTGTCCAGAAAAGGGAGTTGGGGTTGCAACATCTAGCCTAAAGATCCTGGGAAAGGTTGTTGATGGGGAATTGCATCCCATCCAGGGTTCTGGTATGCACCATGGCCCTGTCCGGGATTGTAAAATACCCTTCCAAACTGATTCATAAGGGGTTGGTTGGGGACCATTCCAGTAGGAATGTTATGATGAGGGTTGTAAATATCCCCCCCAACCAGAGTAGCTCCAGGTTTGGGGTTGCCCAAAGTATGAAACTGACCTCCCCTGAGTGGAAATCCGGAGGATAGAGGTGGATTCTTCATGCCAAATGTGTTGGTAGGAATTGGTGTGGAGGAGGTAGGTGTAAAGGATGGAACATAAGAAACAACTTGTCCACCTGGTTGATTAATCCATCCAGAAGAATTAAGACTAGGATTAGACTTAGGGTGAAAATGAGGTAGGCTTCCAACCATAGGATTCATTTGGGGAATATTAGAACTACCAAACGAGAGTGGAATATGAGGAGGTTCCATGCCCCCATGTCCAATATGAGGATTCAAATTAGATGCTAGAATGAAGGATGAAAATTGTGATGTGAAATTCAGAATACCATAAGAGAAAGGGCTAGAGGTCACAGGGATAGATTGAGTATTATATCTAGGTGTACCAAAAATGGACCCAAAAGGGTTCATCACTATAGGTTGAGTAGCAACCATTGGTTGGACAAGAGTGATAACTAGAACTTCTGGCACTACAACCGTAGTGGTGGAAGGCGTAGAAGGAGTTCCATTAACTACGGTAGGTATAGGAGTCAAAGGACTCTCGGTATCTTTCTGACCTGACTCAATAATCATACTTGTATGATCAAAAGTCTGGTAGGTGGAGGTGTGTGTACCATGTTTGATAACTTTATTCCTTTTAGAAAACAAAGAATCAAGATGTGGTGGTAACTTCAACAAACGATGAGAACTGCGAGGAAGAGGGTTCGGCTCCACGATGACTCAAGAATTGAGATACAAAAACAAATCCTAAGGCCAACTAACAATCAAAGAGCACACCAAAATAAACAAAAAGTACAATATGCAAACTGTTAGCACTCAATTTTTATGGAAATTTTAAGTGTCTTTAGCATCCTTGTGCCAAAATGTTGAAATATTTTTGCTCATTTGCGCTAGCTCATAAACTCCAATTTCCTCATTAAGTCAGGAAGAGTCTTAATTCATAAATCTTTTTTTCCAAAAACCTATGGCCTTTTTATTTTTTACCTACAATAAAAAAATGCAACAAATTGATAAACCCCTATTCTATGCTTTGTATCTTCAAATATATTTTATATTTGAAAAATCTCACATTACTGAAGATATGAGGTAAATTATTTTTAATGCCCTATGCCTAAGTTATGCCTAAACTACATATTTCTTAGAATTATTTCATATTGTCTAAGCATATAGTTTTCTAAAACCCAAGCCACATGCTCATTTCTTACACTAGCCATGCAATAAACCTACATGTCAACACATAAGGCCCAAACTCAAAGCCGAGTTCATCTTCTAAAATCAAGCTTATTGATCTGTCAACTCCTGAGTCATGTTCACATGTCAAAATACGAGGAAAACAACTAAGTCGACACCCAAATCCAAGGCATGGATATGCAGAGGGGATTGAACTGCCAAATTTCCTGGGCGCTTCCAACTCTCCTGGGCACTGTGAATTCCACGGGTGCTGCCAAATATCCTGGGCGCTACCCAATCTCCTGGGCACTGCAGATTCCATGGGTGCTACCCAATCTCCTGGGCACTATAACGACAGCGTGCTACCTAATTTTTTGGAAGGTGCTACCTAATATTTGATAGAGGCCGAATTATACACAGAGAAACACCAGAGTGGCGCTACCTATTGGCACCTGGGATCAAGGAGTTTCAATTCATTAATCTTTTAGGTGGATGATGATGTGGAGAATGGATGAGATAGTAGCTGGCATCATGATAACAACTTGCCACCTCTACAGGACACTTGGCATGCAAGAGGAGGCGCATCAATGAAGATCAAAGGGAGACCACATCATTTAAATCATGTTGAATTGGTTACCTACACAACTCCTTTTTTGTAGTAGTTTGTTAATAACTGTTAGCATAGGTGTTCGATTGATAACTGTTATTGGAGAATCCGATGTGAGGAAGGGCCAACACGCACCTCCAGCTGCTTCCTTTCCTTTTTATTATAAATCCATGTTCCAAATGTTAAAAGAGGGTGGAGAAAAGGGGGAATGGTTGAGCTGAGGATCCCGAACTGTTTTTGTACTTTGACAGAATTAATTTGAAGACAGCCTATCTTATCATTTTTTGTGTTAAGAATTCATTTGCAGAAGAGAGTGATGTTTAGCTGTGTTTCTCGTTGTTTTGACTCTTAAACTTTGTTCTTCTTCAACATCAAGCGTGAGAGGGTTTCTTAGGAGGATCCTTTGAGATCTTCTACCTTGTGTGTTCCTAAATCTCTTCTGAAAAAGGATCTTCAGATTACGATTCTTCTTCTACTATATAAATAGTATGCTTGAAAAGGATTTTCATGTCTCTCTGTTTGCAGTTCTATGTTTTCTCATAAAAATATTCCACCTGAAAGCATTAAAGGGATAAACATCTCTTTTGGATGATCTGTTTTGCTGCATATGGAATATGATTTTGCAAGGATAGATTCATATGATTTGTTAAAGTCAAGCAGATAGCTTAAGCCCTACCTCTCTCATATTTTCAAAATCAACTTTCTTTTCGTAAACTTTTGATGTTACCAAACTCACCTGATTACAGTCTAGGGTGACTTTTGGAGTGATAACATAAATGGCGCTGTTGTTGGGGACAGATTTGAGGAGATTGAAAATCTCCCTAGGAAGAACGACATTGCACAGCTCCAACTTTAGATGGTGACTGAAGTTGGACACCTTCAAGACTACACATTCACCATGGTGACTCCATTGATCTGTTGGTGACTCCACTGGAATGAGACCAATTAAATGGCTATGAAGGCTATCCTAGCCAGGAGGTTTTCCCCACTCGATTTCTCAGCTATAGAGGATTATCCACATCCTATGCCTCTTATTGATGAATGGAAAGATCTGTTGCCCAAATTTTACGAAGGTAAGGATGACAGCCCGGTTGAGCATGTTCATGAATTTCATAATTTGATGCAGCAACTTGACATCCATCATGAAGATATATTGATGAAAATGTTCATGTATTCATTGGATGGGGATGCATGTAAATGGTATTTCTCGTTACCCCCTTCCAACATTTCATCCTTGAAGGATTTCCACAGAGTATTCAATGAACACTGAAAAAGGTTTTTTCCCTTTGAAAGTATTTGTCATAACTGTTGTGAGGGATATGTAAAATGTGCTCAAGATTTATTACATTGCTCTGATGAATATAAATATGAAAATGATTTTATTCACTATCCAAATGAAGATATGAATGAACCTCTTTCTCTTTCTTATTCCTCAGAATAAATTCTTCCAGATATCAGTCATGATTGTATTAATGATTGCATGAATTTAGTTGCATTATATCCTGTACCTTATGCATCTGATGTCTCTGATTCGAAAGAAGAACCAGTTGTAGAAGCTGATCTTTCTCTTTTCCTGCAAGAGGTTTCCCATGATATCTTTTCACCTGAGATTGAAGAGAGAGATTGGGGCATTGTTCATTTTTCTGTGCAAGACCAAGGAGCCTTGGGCTCACCTATCTTTGATGAATACTCTGATGAAGAAGAGCAGATCCATTTTTTTTATTTCAGGAGAATCCAACCAAGTTATGATAGTTATGAATCTGATTATGATGGAGAACGGTATCATGAAGAAATCAACTATCAGGACACTGCTGAAGACATTCAACAATCATCTACAAATTAGTGAGCTCACATGCACTATATTTGAACCTGGATCTGCAGACAACAACAAACAATCTATCATCATCAGTGAAGTTAGTTTACAACTATGTTCATATTTGCAGGTAGTTGTATGTGGCAACCATGATCAACATGAGGATATGCATAAATATTTTGATGTTCAACTAAAACAACATGAAGAGGTATTCCTTTTCAGTTTTATTGATCCGTTTGCTGATTATGTTGGACCTTTGAGAAACTTATATGTCAGAACACTTTTTTCAAATGAAGGTTGGTTGTTCTATTCTTTTGAATTGCATATCAGTAATCTATGGGTTCTTGCATTCATCATTGTCGTATCAAGAATTTCACTAGAAAATTAGATGCTTGTATGGTTTCATTGGAAGCATGAGTTCACTTGATTAAGAAGTAGTACAATGGTTAGAGTAGGATTAGATAAGAAAATAAGCTCGCTCTATGAGCAAGTAGACTTTTACAGTTATTGGTTGATGAATAAGCAGAGAAGGCTACAAGCAGGCTACAGATTTGCAGAGATAAGTTGCATAGGGCAGATGACTCCATAGCCTAATGGTAAAGGTGACTGGAACTACTAGGTTCTTGGAAACCTCACAGGGAGGTCTCCATCCCAGTTGGAGCCAAATGTTAGCACTCAATTTTTATGGAAATTTTAAGTGTCTTTAGCATCCTTGTGATAAAATGTTGAAATCTTTTTGCTCATTTTCCCTACCTCATAAACTCCAATTTCCTCATTGAGTCAGGAAGAGTCTTAATTCATAAATATTTTTCTCCAAAAACCTATGGCCTTTGTATTTTTTACCTACAATACAAAAATGCAACAAATTGATAAGCCCCTATTCTATGCTTTGTATCTTCAATTATATTTTATATTTGAAAAATCTCACATTACTGAAGATATGAGGTAAATTCTTTTTAATTCCCTATGCCTAAGTTATGCCTAAACTACATATTTCTTAGAATTATTGCATATTGTCTAAGCATATAGTTTTCTAAAACCCAAGCCACATGCTCATTTATTACACTAGCCATGCAATAAACCTACATGTCAACACACAAGGACCAAACTCAAAGCCGAGTTCATTTGCTAAAATAAAGCTTATCGATTTGTCAACTCTTGAGTCAAGTCCACATGTCAAAACACAAGGCAAACAACTAAGTCGACACCCAAATCCAAGGCATGGATATGCAGAGGGGAGTGCGCTGCCAAATTTCCTGGGTGCTGCCAACTCTCCTCGGCATTGCGAATTCCATGGGCACTGCCAAATATCCTGGGTGCTACCCAATCTTCTGGGCACTGTAGATTCCATGGGCGCTACCCAATCTTCTGGGCACTGTAACGACAACGCACTACCTAATTTTTTGGAAGGCACTACCTAATATTTGACAGAGGCCAAATTATAGGCAGAGATACACCATAGTGGCGCTACATATTGGCACCTGGGATCAAGGAGTTTCAATTCATTACTCTTTTAGGTGGATGATGATGTGGAGAATGGATGAGATAGTAGTTGGCAGCATGATGAAAACTTACCACCTCTACAGAACGCTTGGCATGCAAGAGGAGGTGCATCAATGAAGATCAAAGGGAGACCACATCATTTAAATCATGTTGAATTGGTTACCTATACAACTCCTTTTTTGTGGTAGTTTGTTAATAATTGTTAACATAGGTGTTCGATTGATAGCTATTATTGGAGAATCTGATGTGAGGAAGGGCCAGCATGCACCTCCAGTTGTTGCCTTTCATTTTTATTATAAATCCATGTTCCAAATGTTAAAAGAGGGTGGAGAAAATGGGGAATGGTTGAGCTGAGGCTCCCAAACTATTTTTGTACTTTGACAAAATTAATTTGAAGACAACCTGTCTTATCATTTTATGTGTTAAGAATTCATTTGCAGAAGAGAGTGATGTTTAGCTATGTTTTTCTTTGTTTTGACTCTTAAACTTTGTTCTTCTTCAACATCAAGCGTGATAGGGTTGCTTAGGAGGATCCTTTGAGATCTTCTACCTTGTGTGTTGCTAAATCTCTTCTGAAAAATGATCTTCAGATTATGATTCTTCTTCTACTGTATAAATATTATGCTTGAAAAGGATTTTCATGTGTCTCTGTTTGCAGTTCTATGTTTTCTCATAGAAATCTTCCACCTGAAAGCCTTAAAGGGCTAAACATTGTTTTTGGATGATCTGTTTTGTTGCATATGGAAGATGATTTTGCAAGGATATATTCATATGATTTGTTAAATTCAAGCAGATAGCTTCAGCCCTACCTCTCTCATATTTTCAAAATCAACTTTCTTTTCGTAAACTTTTGATGTTACCAAGCTCACCTGATTACAGTCTAGGGTGAATTTTGGAGTGATAACACACACAAACAGGATAAAGTGGCTAAAAGGGGCCTCCATCACTAAAGTAGGTATGCCTTGCCCAAGGGTGCCTAAGACTCCCTTCAAAATATCAGAGGTATCATAATTAGTTATAAGGGCCCTCGTGGAATTAACAACGCAGTCGGTCAGATCCCCCCGGAGAGGTAATCCTCCATAAAGGTTGTGTGTTGTATGAACCTTATTTGACCCAGGGTACCTGCAAAATAATCCTTGCAAGTAATCTATGTGGCTACCTATGTCAAGGAACTAAAGCCATCACGATATCACCAATGCATAGGTGAAAAATCGTAAGTCATATCCACCATATGGGCAGGGTAACAAATCCCAAAATCTTGAAAGCACCACCTCTCACAGAGGTAAAGGCACTAGTAAGACCCCCATATACGAATAGATCCCCAGAAATATCTCTGACGCTAAGAAGGTATTAGAGGGATATCTATGCAACCAACTTCACGCGACCTCGTGCTTAACTCCGATGTGAGCGGAGCCTCCTGACATCACCAATTATACAATGGATTGCACCAATCCCTTAGTTAGACACATATGTTGAGTTTAATAGCCTTGGAGAAGTTTACTCACAAAATCCTATTCCAAAGCTCTATATCTTAAGCTAGTTTGTGCAACCTGAAAAATAAAATCGTTTCTAATCAATTTAAAATTAATTAGTGTTACTTTCAGTGAATTTGTTTACTCAAAAGACATGGTCAAGAACCTGATGATGTTATGACTCAGCAAGTAAAGGAAATGAATATGAATATAATGTAAAGTCTTAACTTCAATTATCAACAAATGATAAGGTTTTCAAAATGCAATTTTGAATTCTACTCTGCAATTTCAAATAAGATGCAATCTTTCCATACATGTATCAAGATCAATAATAAGAACCCAAAAGATCA
>JASDQU010226365.1:0-17406 GCA_032191745.1 Picea mariana | reverse complement strand
GTATTTTCAGCAGCGAGATGTTTTGAGCCTGACTCCATAGCCCAACAACAAGGCACTAAAACTGCAAAATGGGTCCTTAGAGCATCACAGGGACAACTCTATCCCGCATGGAGCCTAATGTTAGCAACATTACTTGTCTTCGACATCGGTATATCTAGGTCTGCAGGTTGCACGAGGAGCGCCCAAGCGCAGTGAACAGAAGAAGTCCTTTTTGAACTTAAAATCAAGAGAGCAGGCAAAATTATAGTGTCAATGGTCTGGATCCATCTATATGAGCATATCAACGGTTGGCGGGAAATCGTGAATAGAAAGGTGCATCGAAGATAACGCAATGGATGGCGCCCATATTGTGTTCAGGGAAAGATAATAGTCTTCCATCCAGAGGATGCGTGGCGTGAGATCCACTCGCGTCGGTGTTTCGACAATCGGGAGTTCAAGGGGTAAAGGTTCCATGTTGTCCTATCTCTCGAAACCATGAACCCCGAAAGTGCCAAAGGCACTCAAAGTAGGGCCCACAGTATCACGAGGAAATATTGACCGTCCGTCCACAAGAGACACCTGGCACGCGATTAGGCTCATCGCGACTCCGACGCACAAAGAGAAGCTCCTTCATATCCCCGATGCGCGAGGTGCTGGGAGCGTCCAAGGCCCAGGCCCACGGCATCGTCAGGAGAGTTTAGAGCCGTCAGATCTAGAGGGACACATGGCACCAGATTAAGCCGTCTCGGTGTTTCACTCATCGCAATTTCAAGAAGCAAGGATTAGCTCCTCCCCATTCATGAACGCTGAAGGTGCCTTGGGAACGAGCACATGGTCACAGCCCGTGGTCACTTGGGAAAGAAAAGAGCTATTCAAGAAGGGCTGAAGGCATCGTGTATGTTCACAGAAGGAATCACTGCGATCTCCAAGTGCCATTTGATCCGACCTCGATCCTAGTTTTCACTTGGAGTAAATGAAGGCGAGAAAGGGTGGTTGAGGCCTCTCCTCATTCATTAAATGCGAGGAATGGAGGGTCTGGCAAGCAGACTGCTCGAGAGGGTCCTATGTACCCATTTTTCTAGAGAATCCATGCCAAGTTCTCGACTCACCAAGGAGGTCTACACACGCTAGCTCGACTCTTAATGGCTCAACTACTTCCCTTGCAGGAGCCATGTGCAGTTAAGGTGGCATCTGACAAAGAATAGTTGTCTGATTTGGCCGAGGGGACACCAAGTCTTGGGTGCACGATTGGCTAGAGTCTGCATGCACAGACTATTAGAAGACATGCAGATGCAATGTTTTTAATGCAACGTCTTGTTTTTGTTGTTGTTGTTGTTTTTGAGTATATGTAGGCGTTTTTGCCAGTTTTGTAAAGGTCGATGGTTGAGCTAGGCTTTCATTCTGTAAATTTTAATGAAGCGCTGGTCACTCTGGTTAATGTATAAGGCATTTGAGACTTCTTACTTTATGGATGTCAGCCTCTTTTTCCATCTCTTTGTTTACTATGTTAGAACAGCTCAGAATTGGAGGATCCAGTCAAGTTGCGTTGTTGTAGGATTATGTAGGTTGGATCACTACAATAGTCGCAACATTTCTAATCAGTTCTTGTGTTTTCTCAGCACTGGAATGGCTTGGAATTGGAGGATCCAGTCGAGTCACCCTTCAGCTCCTTGAAACTCTGGACCATGAGGATCTTGGCTTATGAGTTTTTCTTCTTCAAGCTTCTGAAGGCCTGTTGCCTAAGGCAGTCTTGCTCACCCTTCTCACAAGTCTTCCATCTACCACCCTTTAATCAACTTACTGATGGAAGTTGGATCAAGACCTCCCTTGCTTTCTACATACCAGACCCTGGTTCTTGTGTCAATGCTTCTTTCCTGGGTCTCTTTCCATTCGACCACCCCCATTTATTAAATCATGATAATAAAAACTGATGGGCATCGGGCTCTGCTCCTGCAAGCAATCCAGGAGTGACTTATGATGCTAACAGGTGGCACCTTAGCATGAATGTGATCAGGATTCACACCACTTAGCAACACAGTTGAGAGTCAGTGAGGATATGATCATGCCAACCACCATGCATAGTGATGACATGCATGCATTGATGACAGATTATTGTTGGAGAGCATCAGTGACACATGGTAGTTTAGTTGATGGATTTTGCATGGATGATTTTCATGCCCTCATGGAGAGATTATCTATGATGAGGACTGACTACCAGCAGTTGTTGACTCATAGGGATTACCTATGGAAGATTTGTGAGATGTATCATGAGGCTCTGAGGGAGCAGGATTTGGAGATGGAAAAACTTACTCAGGATTTGGAGAGAACTCAAGGATTCTTGAGAGGCACATAGACAACCCCCCAAGAATCAAAGTCTGGATCAGATGAGATTTTTGAGGAGATCCATCAGAGCTCCACTTCATCTATCCTAGAGGACACTTAGATATGTCCTTTAGTCACATGGCTAGAGGATGTTGGAGATTTGGCAGAGGAGCACTAGTTGATGGAGGACACTTCCATTTATGTTCTGAGAGTGGTTGACCTCCATATAGAGGTTGATCCATAAATACTCTCAAGATCTATGATACAACACGAGTCTACAGGAGACGACATGAGTATGTTAGAGCATACAATGATTCATGATAGCTCATAGATACATGTTGAGATCTATGGTGGGATTCAGATGGATGTATTGGATTGCAGGGAGGAGACATACTGAGGGGAGTATGCATATTTAACTTCTTTGCAATAGCACATAGTTATGGGAGAGCACCTTCATCGTATCAATAGTTGCAAGGAAAATGAGGGATGGAGGTTGGTTGACCCGCCATTTGAGGAGTTACTTCTGGCTGTAATAGTTGATTGGGGCCCAATGATGACTACAGGTGAGCATTTATCATGGGATTCGATAGACAAGATTTTGGTCAAATCCTTGGGATTGACCAAAGCAAGTGGTATTTTTCATCCCTACAATCAGCTACAAATGTTTTTGTTAGCCTACCCTGACACATTTACCATAGACAACAACTAGTATAGATAGTGGCAGAGGGAATGGAGAGTGCATAGGCCAAGACCACTTGACAAGATTACTTTTACAACATCCAGTAGGATAGAAGTGGATCATCATAGGAAGCCAGTTGAGGCTTGGTACATGATGGTGAGCATCATAGGCTAGGTGATAGTGTATTATCACAGAGGGCTTCTAACAGTGATCAGTCTCACACGGCAGCAGTTAGAGGAGGTTGGAAGTGATGAACTTCCAAGTTTTCCTTGGGATCTGGGAGTTCACATGGTTAGTAGGATGTTTCACTACATGATGACCCAAGTTGCGCCAGAGAGCCACGTACTCCACCATGGGTTGGTTCAGAGTGGGCCTGCAGGGACTTGTCCTATGGAGTGAGGTAACTTTTCATTATTGATCATCATGATCACACATGGAGATGGTTGGATAGGTACTACTTCTACAAAGATATTTTTACAGATATTTTTTACAGGATTAGTCAGGCAAGGTTAGCATAGTATAGTACTAGCATGGTGATATTCAACATAGATTAGCATGGGACCCAGGGATTGCAAGGTTGATAATTTCACTGAAAAACAGAGGTGAGTGGACCTTTGCAGAGGAAAGTTGTTCTGACTTTTGATTGAGCTTCAATGTTGAGGAGAGCACATCACTTGAGGGTGTCTCAAGGAGGTCTTGTAGTACTTCATTCTAGCATCAACATGTGTAGTTGATGGATTCCATGTTGATATTGATAGTATCTTGGAGGATGGACTCATTCCAGGATGAGGCCATGTGTCATGTGCAAGAGATTCACGAAGTTGGTATGTTTTAGGATTATGCTTCCCAGGGGATTGTAGTTCATTTCTTTTTAGGGGACCCAATGGGCAAAGTGCGTTATAGTTCATATTTGGATGGGACCTACTGTGTGTCCCACAGGTGGACATGGGATCTCGGTATCATACTTGGAGGGATTCAGTTATTTCTTGAGGAAAAGCAATATTCTGGCAGGGAGGACTGTAATGTCCCCACTTTGGGACATCATTACATTACAGAGGGTTATGATGACCAGAGTACCCAGTTGGAGATTATAGCGAGTTCAA
Organism: Picea mariana; assembly: GCA_032191745.1. NCBI lineage: Eukaryota > Viridiplantae > Streptophyta > Pinopsida > Pinales > Pinaceae > Picea > Picea mariana. The sequence continues at coordinate 13,323 of JASDQU010226365.1, read as the reverse complement.
GAGATGTTGAGGGATATTTTGGGGTCCGACTTACATCGCTCATCCTATTTCATCATTATGATCCATTCCGCACAGATCGTCTTTGGTTCTGTTTCATTCTGACGATTTCCATGATTTTTAGTATTTTGAGTTATAGGTTAACTAAATTCACTGAAGAGGTCATTTTGGGCACATTACTTGGAGGAACCTCTTAGTGTAATATATCATTGGAATCGGGAGGAACAAAACTACAGAATAGGATGATGCGAATTGACTTTCAATGGCCAGGGAAGCCACAAGAAGAGATAAGGCACTTTTCAGTTGTAAAAAGGTTAATTAATTAATTAATTAAAGTGATTTAATTAATTAATTAATAATTAAAAAATAAAAGTCACTTTGGAAAGGCAAGTGAGCATGAAGTATGAAGAAGAGGCAAGGGCCTCTATTCTCTCATGCATTCATGTATGCTTATCTTTTGGATATCTGGCTTCTAGCTAGAGGGCCCATCTCTTGGGGGTTTTGAGGGTTTTGACTTAACAAACCCTAGAGGAAGATTTAGTGGTGAACTATTCCACCTAGCTTGTCCCAAGCTTGGTCTCGGAGATGAAATACACTCCCACATCATTCTAGTTTGGATCTACATTAGTGCAGGAGGGTTCTACACCAACCATAGGCATAGGAAGAGAAGGAGGGTGAACCATTGGAGGTTTCCTGCAAGGGGGGTGCACCACTCTTTGAGAGAAATTCGTTCCAAGGGTTTGGAAGGGATTTGGCAGATTCTAGCACTTGGATTTTCATTATAGGGGCTTGGCCATTAGATCTAGTGCATTCCAAAGGGGTTTCATGTGCCATTTTATTTATTGGATGCATTGGACGAATTGGAGAGAAGGAGGGAAATTTTGAGATTCAAATCTATTCCGTTTGGGGGGGTTATACTTTAGATATGACCCTGAGAATTTACCTAGTGACTTGCAGTGTCCCGATCTACATTCCTAGCAAGTTTTAGGGCATTTGGAGGCCTCCTTCATTAGGGCTGAATTATTGGGCACATTTAGGGTTTGAGGGCACACTTTCATTGGAGGGTTCAACATTTGGAGGAGTTATCCTTAGCATTTAGGCCTAAGAATTCAAGAGGGGGATCCTATCACCCCGATCTATCATTTGGACAATGTTGGTATCATTTGGGGGCTTTTCTCAGTTGGGCCGAATTATTGGGGCCATTCAGTTATCCAGCAAGGCGTGGCAGCTTCCATCTTGAGGGTTGGTACTTTATACGGCTTAGATATCGTTCTTGTATTGGTATTCCTTGTTATCCAACATTTGGAGGCTTGTGGAATTCTATTGGAGTATTTTGTAGTAGCTTCTATCTTCTTTATTGGATCCATATGTTGAGCATTCCAAATCGACATCTTCATTGTAGCAGGTTCTCCTATTTATGAAAAAAATCAGATCTGAGATGTTTTGGCTTGTATATCATATTTTTTATCTTGCATATGGTTGAGGTATGTTCCATGATTTTATATTATTGTTTATTGCTACAAACACCCATATAAACCATCAGTAAAACCCTAAGTGTAAACTAAAGAATCATTGTAAGCAAAGTGTTTGATGAAATAACACAACCAGAAAAAGTTTAAAAAGGCACCCAAAACCATGATGTTCCTGGCATTATGGTTTGGGAACATTACAATGACCTTCGAACGAAGATCACTCCTAGCAGTGTGTCTCTCTAGAGGTAGTTTTCCCTCAACTTCTTTGGAAAAAGTGGGCATTTTTTCTTCATCACAATGTCCAGAGGCTGGAGATCTGCCCCCCAAGCGTCATTTCTTCTGACGACTCTTCTTCTTTTCTCGTTTGGGTTTTTGGTTACTAAGGGAGACATTTTAACTAGGTGGAGGAAAATAAGATTCAATTACTTTATCTAGAGTGAGAATCGATTGTAACGGAGGAAGGTTTGTTTCATTTTTTAACGAGCTTGACAAAGATAATGAACTATGCTCATTAAGACTAGGTACTACGAATGGAAGGGAGGGATAGAAGAATTTTCATGCTTGAGTCTAAATCATGTTTATGGTGGAAACCTACGTAGTGGGAGGATAAGGAAAAGGAAAAACCCCCATGAGTGAGGAATCCTTGAGAATACCTACACCTACACTCTCAAAATTATTATGTCCTAGAAAAGGGACATTATTTGTTGTGACATTGTTGAGATGTGGAGTTGTATACTCAGGTTGGTCAACAATTATAATCTTTCCTTGATGGGGAAATTGTAAGATACGAAACATCGAAGATATGACGACAATCATTGCATAGAACCAACTACGAGCAAGTAATAAATTATAATCCAGTGCTGCGTCGACTACTTTGATATCAACCAAAATAGTCTTACCCTTCAAAGTCATAGTGAAAGATTTCAAGAGTCCATGAGGTTGGAAACCGTGTCCATCAAACGCTTTCAGGTTGGTTGGGGAGGAAATAAGGTCAAGAGAACCAAAGGCTCTCCAACAAGGCAAATACATGACACAAGTGGAGGCTGCCTCATCCAAAACAGTACAATGGATGGTGTGTTCACTAATAAAAGATTGAATTTGGAATGTTAAGTGATGAGAGACTCTCTCCTTAAAACAATCTAGATTAAACATAATCAGATTCAACTCCTCAAGATCCATTTCTCCAATGGATGACAACAGGGTTCTACGTTGATTTGGACAATGTTGTATAAATTCGAGGGTTGACATAGCACAAGGCACTTTCTCCAAATCTTCAATGATGTTGTAGTTTTTGGTAGCGTGGGTATTTGGATTAAATACCTCTTTTCGAATTACGCTCTTGGGTGGGTGCAACATTACATTAGAAATTGGCTTCTCAATTTGAAGAGGATTGGAATATGGAGGATGAGTAGATTTATAAGGTTGGTCAACAACCTTCCCATTAGGCTTATCACCTGGAGGAGTGTCATAGGTATTCACACGAGTTGTGACATTAACCTTCTTAAACATGTAAACCTCAGAGGTGCTTGTGGAAGCATCCCCATGGCGGGAATGACCTAGATCATTTCCTTGCGGAGGGATAGGGTTTTGTGCAACTGAGTGTTGTTTTTGAACTAGTTGGGAAGTACCCTTCAGATATTTAGCAACAGCCTCATGATGAGGACAGTGTTTCGTGTAGTGGTATTTTTGACAAATCATACAAGAAAATTTAGGTTTTGTTTTTGGTTGAGTATCAACAGAATTAGGATTATCCTTCTTGTTAGAAGATTTCTTAGATTTTCAGTTTTTCTTCTTACCTCCTGGCTGTTGATATGAAGAGGATTGGAACACATTCACCTCAGAGGTTTGAGCATGAGTGGAAGTAGTTGTGGTGTTTGGAACAGAATTAGATTCAGGCGAAGGTCTTGACAGATCGTTCGATGGATGAGGAGCAATAGGGATCATATCATAAAGTGTGTCAGACTAGAAGTAAACCAAATCCAAATACGGTGCATGGTTGATAGCTTGCTCCTTGGTAACTACATTTCCCATAGAAACATCGCGAGCGATGGGAGGCAAGAGAGACTTTGTAAACCAATCTATGAGGAGTTGGTCCAGAATTGGAGCTTTAATCAACCGTCTTCATCATCTCCACTCATGAATATGATCAAATATGTGGGTGGAAGAGGATTGATGGAGAGAGGTTAAAAGTTATGTACCATTTTCATACCGTATATGCAATTTAAAATGCGTCAATAAATCCATGGCAAGAGAGTTAAAGCATACAAAAGAGTTATGCAACATTTCATTGTACCATTTTGTTGACAGCCCAGTAAGTGTTCTATGAAAAATTCTAAGACGAATGGAATCATCCATCAAAGAGTTGGAAGAACACCATAAATGGAAAGTCATAACATGATTGTTAGGGTCTTCCCCTAGTTTTCCATCAAATTTCGGAATGTCGGATGGTAATTTGGCAGGGATGGTGGGCCAAAATGGGGCATGAAGGATGGGATCATTTGTTAAATGAGACAGATATGGCGGATCTAATGCAACCAAGAATGGTAGTTGTTGATTAGTTTTTTGATACTAGTGATAACTATATTGCGTAGGAACACCAGTAGGACCATATCCAGGTTTTAGAGAGGTAATAAAACTAGATGGTCCTCCCATATAAGGTGGTTGCCCGTGTTGTCCACCTATATAAGGTGGTTGTCCTGTTTGTCCACCCATGTACTGCGATTGAACAGGTGTACCTCCTATGTACTATGGTTTACCTATTGGTCCCCATATGTATGGCGGTGGAAGGGAATGTTGCATTTGAATCGTGGAGTTTATGGATTGATAGGGTATAGTTCCTTGCAGAGGAATGCCTTCTGGATTGGGTCAAGTCCACAAAATATTCACAACTCCTGGATATGGATTCCCAGGATACAGACCAATGGTAGTAGGGATAGAAGGAATTTCAAGAGTGTCTTCCCCCATGACGGTTGATGTTGCAACCGTGTAGGTTTCCCCCCAGTAAAAAAATTTCCCTACAACTTAAGGTTTCCCCCCAGCTGAAGGTTGGCCTCCCATTGAATATTGACCTCTAATGTAGGGAGTACTAATATGTGATGTGTGATATGGAGGTTGAGTATATTCTGTAACCTCGGTTGTGTGAACGACTTGGTTGTTTTCCATTTGACCTATGTGATGACCAAGTAAAGAACTTGGTGTGTGCATGTGTGGAACAAATGAATCAGGAATATTACCTGACTCGGGTGCAAGAGGAGATGAATGCACAAGTGGTTGAGTCAGGGACACCTGGGTCAGTGATGTTTTTGGTAAAGAATAATCACCAACAATATCAACTATGAGAGTTGTGGGAAAAGATAAATTCCCAAGTCCTTTAGGAAAACCAAATATTGGTGGGTTCATGCCAAAGGATGATGTAATGGATGAACCAGGTAGTAAGTGATATGAAGAATAAGAATCAACGTATCTCATGGATGGTGGATAAAAGAGTGGTTGGCCAAGTGGATCAATAAATGGAGGATTCAAAAAATATTCCAAGATTTCTACGAAGTTTGGGACTGGTTCTTCAATGTGATGGCCACTTCTAGGAGCGATGCTCCCAGTTTCAGAAGTGTGATCTACGATCACTCGTTCGTAAGAAATATTATGTTGTGGTTCCTGAGTTTCAAGTTCCATACCTTGTATACTGTGAAAATTATGATCCTAAGGCTGACTATGCAAAAAAAAGAAACACACTCCTATGAAAACTAAAAGCAATCAACCAAGCAACAACAGATTTTAGGGATATTCCAAAGATGGGATATCAAGACACCAATGAATAAGTGAGAAGTAGCTACCCCAAACTCCACATGACAACCCTTCTTGGTGAAAGCAACCCTCACTTTCATGGGATCACCCTCCAAGGGTATTGAGAGTGTGATACGATGTCTACCCTAGGTACCATTAGTGGCCTTTCCTAGGTATCTACAGAGGTATCTACGAGTTGGTAACATTAGTGGCCTTTCCTAGGTATCTACAGAGGTGACAGTGGGGTATAGTCGACAATCGGGACCGAACGTATGGGAAGGATATCAATGTCTGAAGCACTTCAAGAGAACTGAAGACAAGTGGACCAGTAGGACTCCATAGGACCCCGAACAGATTCAGAGTTCATGAAGCACCAAGACCAAATAAAACCAATGGTTTCTCAAGAATATCCCCCAATATACGATCTTTCTGCTACGGTTGGTTAATATTTGGAGGGGTAATCTCTGCTTCTCTTCCGCAGATGACCACTTGTTTATCCCCCGTGTGAGAGGGGGTTCCCGACTATGATTATAAGAAAGTTGGATTTAAATTCTCTTTAATGTTCTACAGTCTCTTCAGTAGTCTTGCAAAATTTACTCACTTTACCTAGTCCAAAGACTCTAATCCTAAGCTACTGTTGGTGTGCTAAAAATAAAATATTTGAATTGATTTTATTAGCGCGTGGTTTATTTTAATGGATTTTAACTCAAAGGGTTCATGGAGATGAAACTTATGGTGTGTAAGAGACTCGACTCCAATAGAATGCAAAAGAATGATATGCAATTATTTCATTCAATGAATTCTATGTATGGGAAGGAGAAAATTTATATTCTTCTTAATCATAAGAAAACACTCAAAACAATGCAATTTTCAATTATGAGATCAATGTGATGCCACACTATCAAGAAAACGTTTTTGAAAATTGAAATGCATATGCAAAACTAGCTCTTTTTCCAATCAAAAACCAAAGAAAACTTCTTAATGAATGCAAAATTTCTTCATTTGATTAACTATGCAAGGCGATATGCAAACTTTGTTCTTTTTTACTTTGAGATGAAAGAGATCTAAGTTGGAGACAAAGAACTATGGAGAAAAAACAATCAAACAAAGTGCACTCAAAGTGGTGAGGTATGAAAGAAAACAAGTAGAAACTTGTTATAACAAGAAATCAATCAAGGATTCAACAACTAACAAACATTCAAGTAGTACAAGAAAATGAATAGAATAATCCAAGAAAAAGACAAGGAGAAAGAGAAAATACTCAAATTGTCCTGACAAAACAAGCAACTAGAAAGGGAAATTTCACATTTTAAAAAAAGTTTCAAGCCCAAAACATGACAATAGGAAGTAATAAGTATCAAATATCAACCCAAACAACTTCACAAACCAAAGTGCACACCCTGGAAAGGACCTCTGCGAAACAGGTTGGAAAACATTGAGTAGAAAATTGCAGAAAGCCTCAAAAAAGGAGATCAACGCTCCCTAAATCAAGGGCACAGAGTGCCACAATGATCCATAAATAATTGTAGAGGAGTGCTGATTAGATATCAGCACTATGATATGTCCTACAAGGGAGTGCTACCCTTCCCAGAAACTCAAAACAAAGCAAAAAAAAAGAAGAAAAACTCACCCAGAATTCACAGAAATTGGTGAAATTGCTAGGGAAGATGGGAAAAAGGTAATGGATCATAAAAAAATAGTAAAACTGATTGAAAAGGTGGTAAACGTGTAGGAACAATCCAATTAAAGACAAATTGATGTCACTCCCTAGTGGATTCGCCAATTTTTGTTGTAGGAAAATTTCCCTGCGGACAGGTGAATATCCTCTTGCATTCTAGACCCCTATACCAAGAAAGAAAACATGCTAACATTGGACACTAACATTCCTTTGAATCTAACTAACTAATCAGAGAGTGAAGGAGAAGGAAGAAAGTGTGATGCACCTTATTCCGATGTTTTTCCTCACTGCTCCAACTTTATCTTGTTCTTCAAGCTCCTTAGCATTGTTTGACACCTGCAATGCAATGGAAAATGAGACAAAGAACTCTTACTCTACTCTATAAGATTAGTCCAATCAAATCCATCAATAATACAAACATATGTAAAGAGACATAGGTTATAAGGAAAAGTTCCAAGCAATATATTAATGATAACTCTTTAAGAAAAACTTATAGACTCTAGATGCAGCTGCAATAACTTCCGCAAGTCCTCCTCATCCAGCCCTTGCACAAAGCTCCCAAAATCATAGGTTTGATATCCTAAATCATTCACCCAAGACCATAGGTTTGATACCTAAAATCTCCACCATTCTTATGATATAATAAGTTTGGTATCTCTAAAATCCTCTATCCTCCCCATCTCCATGGAAAACCCTCATTATATAGGATTTGGAGGCTTAACCACCATGGGGAGGATCATTCATCAGATCCACTAAAAAGGGATCTGAAAGATATTTAGGGAGAAAATGTTTCTTAAGGATTTTAGGGAAGAGATATCTCTCAAGGATTTTAAGGAGGAAATATTTCAACCATCCATGAGATCCACCACCTTCCCTAAAAATAGGAAACCAAATGTGAGGTGGATTCTCACACTTAATTAATTTCTTTTTCATGAGTATTAATAATAATTCATGTGCACTTGGTATTTTTGCCTTCATGTAATATATCCCTCCTCCACATTGTCTATGGATTGTGACATAGGTTATTCCACGGTGTCAAGGTGTATGAGACACTTATATGACACTTACGACACTTAGGGAGAGGTACCTAGGTGTGCAAATTTCATGTGTAACATCGACTAGTCCATATTTTGGTCGATGTGACTATTTACCAACATATTGTAGGGCTTACAACTAGTCAAAGAAGATCAAGATAGAAAGAAGAATTTTATTCCATAGAAGTATCCATGTTGGTGACATGGATAGGCCATAGGCATACCATTTATGGATTATATGGTATCGGAACAAGTTCTCCAAAGACATTGAAAAAGTTTCCAAGGGAAAACCTTTGAATAAAGAGAAGTTGGAATATTTGAGATAATTCAACAACTATATCCAAGAATAAGGTCATTATTGGAGACAAAGAGTAGATGAGCTATAGAAAGAGCTTGTCAAGTGCCAAGAATCCTTCATCACGATGAGGGAAGAATTAGATGAGAGCATATTGTAGCTCTTGCAGTTGGGGGAGAAATTCATTGAGATGGATAATTGGAAAGAGGAGAGGTTCACTGAGGTCACTTCTCACATATACCATGACTTGGAAGTGAAGGAAGATGCCTTGAGGAAGCTGAAAGAAGTTTTCCAAGAGACTAAGAAATCCTCTTCCATTGCCACTATCGAAGCTAGTACCATGACAAAGGAAAGCATGGTAAACTCACCTTTCAATACCCTTGGTGACTTTAAGAAGCACACTAGAGGCATTGGTTCCAAGCTCATGAGTAGACTGACCTATGATGACCAAGGGCTATACAAGGAATGCCAAGGGATTTTTATTCCCATTGTAGCTTAGCAGAGTCCCAATCTTGAAGGATTTGGATTCAGTGGAAAAGAAGCTAGCACAAGTGCAACTCAAACCACTTTCATCAAGGAAAAAGGAACTAGAAAAGAAGCCATGTTCAACAAGTCACTCAAATATGCTTGTAGAAGCTTGGAAGAGGGTAGCAAAGAGATGATCCTTCCATACATATTTGCTCCAAATATTAGGGGAACAAGAAACCAACATAGCAAGCATCATCACAAAATGAAGAGGTATGGAATAATTTGTTTTTGTTGCAATAAAAGGGGTCATAAGGATAGTGATTGTTTCCACTCGATCTAGAAGGCCAAGCAACCCATGCAGGAACTATTGCTAGTATCGAAAATTGTCTCGACATTAGGAGGCCAAATGTTGGAGGCTTTAGCCAGAACTCCATCCCAAGAACCAAATGACCATGAAGAAATCTTGGATATTCTAGGTCAAGGGGAAAGATGAGTTGTTATAACTTACAACCCAAGGATTAGTGGTAGTCCAACAACCTATTGCAGTAGTGAATGTCATCCAAAACCATGAGAAGTACAATAGGGTTATACCAAAGGTAGAATATACTCAACTCTTATCTTCCATCCTACGATGGAGGCATCCTTTATTTTATATTTTTAGGAGTCTTCTTGACGATAGGAGAAGAAGAAAATTGAAGGAGTTGAATCTTTTGGGGACCAAAATCTTGCAAATGGGGAGGTGTGACCTGAATTGTAATCTTGCCTAAATTATTTTGTAAAATTGTAATAAACTTGTAATTATTTTTTTCATTTCATTTTATATTTTTTGGAAAAATTAGAAGTGGAAACGAACCATGTGACGGTTGGCCTTCCAAATATAGCACTTTAAAATAATGAAGGTTGTGGAGAAGAGGGAAAAAACAAGGGGGGATATGCAAGGAGAAATAGGGAATGTGTAACACCCTGTTTCCCCTAGTTTGTAAAAATAACTATACTGGCCAAGAACTGTGGCAAACCCAAAAATGTGAATGTGTGATGTGAATGGACCTTGTGAAAAAGGTCGATGAATGTGAATAATATTATGAATATATATTGCAGGACTGTTGAGAGGGGATATGCTGAAAAAGAGACCACGATGGCTGGAGAAAGGTGGTGGAAGGCACCTGGAATGGTGGCATTAACTTACACCAAAACCAACACCGTATTTGGACTTCACTGGCCCAGAGAACCAAGAGCAGCTTACTGGCCACGAATTAAATGACTTGTCAGGATTGGTAGGTAAAGGTATCTTCATGAGTAATGGGGGATGGGGGTGAACTGCCCATCCGTAGAGTCCTCAGACCTGACCACTACAAGGAAAATCGTGCCACACACAACCTCACTAAACAGAGAAAAGGCAGAAAGTGTGGGAAATCAAGGGAAGACACGAGGGAAATAGGAAGAGAACTCTGGAAAAATACAGAGTGAGTGATAGCAGAGAAGAAGGAGAGTAACCTTCGTTCTCGGTCACTGGCAAAGAGAGACGCAATCTTGCAGCATCGTGGTCTCAGGTCGGGGGTGGCTAGTGGTAAATCCATTGGGAGTCGTTGAGCCTATGGTTGGGTGGAAACAAGCACCCCTCTCAGCAGTTGTAGTCACATTTGGTGTTATTTCTGATAAGTGTTTACATATTGCATCTTGAAATTTATGTGCTGACATGTATGCTCATAGTTTGTGCAGTTTGTGAATGGTTTGAGTATGAGACTGTCTGTGTAGTGTTTTGATAAAAAATGGTGGTTGCATGCTTTTACTGGAAGGACCACGTATGACTTATGTTATAAATAGATTTGTATCTATATATATGTGTGTGTGTGTGTGTGTGTGTGTGCATATTATATTAATTTGGACCTCAAGTTTTCTTTTGGGAGATCTATGTCCTTATTCGTCCCCAGGAATACCTGGAATAGACCTCCCCACAGAGATACCCTTCTTGGAGAGCTTACCAAGAACCTGGAAAAGGATTTGAAGGTGCAAGTCTTAGTAACCCTGCACAAGGAAGAATGATCCTCTTAAAATCCTGAAATAGCAACGTAGGGATAGGTTTCGATCGATGGACGAGATTCTGTCGGAAGATCTGTGGACATTCACAACCATTAGGTTGGAAGAAGAAATGAGGATGTTACATGCCTTAACCCTTTTCCTTTATCTTCATGAGTAGCAAAGAAATCAGGACCGTAGATCCTCAAGGTCCATGAGAGTATCTGGACCGTTGGTTTTTCCATGTCCAGGGAGCAGTGGGAGAGTGCACAACATGGGACGATCTGAACCGTCGGGTCTTAGTTATAAAACCCGACATTCGATGGATATTTCAGGAGATACATGAGGGTTAAGCCCTTGTGAACAGGGGCAAAAGTCCCAAAAGAAGAGTCGTTATCGGGGTTTCATATTTTGAGAATTCGGGAGTCCTGATGACAAGAGATCAAGACACTCCATGGTGGAAATCCTGAAATAGATCTATTCCCTTCGATTAAGGGAGGCCATGTGTAGCGAGATCCTTTCGGAGGATCCAAGGTCGGTAACAACTGTTAGATGTGGGGAATGAACGTGGACGATAGTACCTTGACCCCTCTCTGCCTTTGCAAGCAATGCACGAATGTGATCCTCTCAAAGGTTCCAAGGTCTGTAATGACCATTAGATTTGAGGAAGAGACATAGACCTTAATGCCACAACCCTTTTTACCCTTGCAAGAGATGAAGGAATTGGGACCATATATCCCCATGGTCCATGGAAGTACCTGGACTGTCCATATATAGAGTACACATGGCTGCTGGTAAGTGCTTTGGTGTTTTGGCACCCGAGAAACAAAAGGGCAAGAACCCTTGTCTTCGCGAGTCGCGAAATCCCGATCACCGAAACCCCAAAATGGTGTGAGGTGTGAATGAGATTAAGGAAATCTGGGATTTGATCATGACCATTAATCATCCCAAAAATATCCCTACCATTGATCTTGGTTGAAGGTCGCCGCTGTCCATCGAAGGGACACATGGCTACCGGTCGATGTTTTGGCGTTTCGGCATCTAGGAAACCAAAGGGAAAGAAACCTTGCCTTCAAAAATCATGAAATCACGATACCCAAACTCCCAATGTGCCTGGTAATAGAAAAGTGAAGTCTCGAAGGATTCTAGACCGTCCATCAAAGGAGATGTGTGGTGAGCGGTTAGAGTTCAGGGAAAAGTCTCGAAATCCCATGGACCATTGGATCCACACTCTTAAGAGTCGTTGATCTCTTACACGAATTCCCATAACAAAATTTGGAGATTTGAATGACAAAGAGTCTTGGATTCGTTGCATTTCGAACTCCCGAATACCGAAACCTTGGAAGGATCCATACTGTTGAATCAGGGGAGGCTTATGGCCGTCGATCTCCCTTTGGAGGGAAACTTTGGAGACCTCAAAATTTTCAGGGATTTGGATGGGGAAAGGTAGAATTCATGCATCGAAATTCCCCGAATCACGAAAATCCGATAAGCGCTTGGCTGGCTTAAGCATGTGGACATGGAGCAAGGTCACGTGGAAAAAACCCCAAGCATGAAACTTGCCACTCGCTAGCCCTATCGAGGTTCGGCGTTCCACTGTTCGAGCTTCAGGGTTTGCAGAGTCGAAAGACTCGATGTTCTGGTAGCACTGAGTTGCGAAGTGCGAAGAGACGTCATACTGGTTCAGCTCATAGTTGTGACCCACAACCACATGGAGGTGAACACATGAGGAACTAGCTAACGCTAGGCCCCTGTGAGTATTTCAGGGATTTTGATCCTTGAAGAATCGAAAAAAATTTTGATTTTCATAGTGGGTGTGTTGCAAATTAGTATCAGAGCATGGTTACAATACTCAGCCTACTTGGGCTCATGAACGAGTTTCACAGAAGCTCCGTTCAGAACACTCTTAAAAAAAGTAACCCTCTATCTTAACCCTCTTAATTCAAAAAGGTCAAAGTCCAAAATTAAAACCCAACTGTGTATGCATGTGAAAGAAATATGAATTTTTCACGAGTTATAAAAACGTATCTAACTATTGACTAACAACCAACGTTCGTCTTTGCACACAAGTGGAAGATCAACCACGATAATTTATCAACACATAGTATGGTGACTCACCATGAAGTGGGAGAGGGCTCCCACAATAGAGACAAAGATTCTGACGAAAGAAGGGCAGTAGGGACCCATCTAGATCTAGCCGAGACTGTGATGAGTCTCATGGTCGAATTACAAAGCTACAAGGCTGACAATGAAAGGATGATGAAAGAACAAGAAAAGCAAACATAAATTAACACAGTTTTACTACAGAGTTTATCTTAACTACAAATACAAATGCAACATGAACCTGAAAATCAGAAACATGGTCATATCAGTGAACACACTGAGAGGGGCACCTTGAAAAATGTCCACCCTAGAGGTAAAGGACAAGTGTCCAATGATTCCTATGAGAAGGAAGCTGGTGATTCAGAGGGCTCTTCTAGCAGCGGAACCAGTTCCTATCCCTAAAGAAAACAGAAGAAGCAAAAGTCTTCCAAAGGTTGAAAATTCGAAGAATTCAAAAAGGCCAAACCACCCTCCTTC
>JASDQU010226364.1:0-17403 GCA_032191745.1 Picea mariana | reverse complement strand
CGTACTGTTGACATCAACAATACGACCTGTTGACTTTGACTAGTTTGATTTTTTTCCTATTTGGGAAATTGATCATAACACGATATAATTCGCATACGGTGTCCATTTGCGGAAAAAATTATATGGTCAGAATCAGTGCGACGAGCCTGACACAATGGTGCTGGTTTTGTCCAATTCCAAGAACTTTGATTTTTAGGCCTTCCTGGATCCATTTTGGATCATCTCTTATTCTTATTTTGGTGAAGTGGCCAACCTTGGCTCTTGCCTTTGTTTTCTCATTACAAATATGGTGCATCATGTTTGATGAATGTTAGACAAGAGCTAACCTTTCGACACATTTTTCATTGATGTGTTCATAGTGTTCTTTTGTCTTGGCTTCAATCAAATATCCAATTTCTCCAATGTATATCCTTCCACATGAGCTTGGTATAGAATAAACCCATTTTATTTTCATAGGATCTATTTAATCTTTAGCGGTATCTAGCATTCTCGCAAGGTGTTAGGAGGGGCAAAACGAACTTTAATATCATTTTTCTTAATATCTTGGCAAGTTTTTCAAGTATCCCTTTGATATAAGGAAAAGTAATTCTAGGATCAAGTATGTATATTCCCCTTTGATTATTTTTTCTTTGTCCATGTTGTGCTTTGTAGATACTTTATTAATTCCCGTCGAAGGCGTAGAGGGACTATAGCAATCAATAAATTGTTGACTTCATATTAACTTGCCCTTTGACTATAAATTTTTGCACAATCTCTATTGTTAGAACTAGAGAATAGAAAGCATTATTTTTTATATAATAAAAAATAATTATTTGTCATCATCTCACTGGAGAATAGATTCAAATTCTTATTTCCAGTTTCGCTATTCCCAATTTTTTAGATGTTTAGATATCTAAAGTTTTGAGCATTGACACTCTTTTTTTTTTATTGAAATGTTTACATACTGAAAGTTTTGAACATTGACACTCTTTTTGAGGTACTTGAATAGGCATGACAGGTTAAATGTTTACATAGCGTGAGGCCCTTAAACAAGCCTAACAACCTTAAATGTTTACTTAAATAGGGTTGTTAGAGTAGATTTTTCCTCCAATTTTTGCATACAATCTTGTAGTGAATTTGGGCAATATTGTTGTCCACTGCCACTCGCATAGTCATCATATGTTTCATATTTCTTCTATGTTTGGAATGCAATTTAGTCATCATTGAAGATACATATATTCTTTACTGGTTCACTGGTTGTTGCTTGTTCACTGGTTTGTTGGTTGCTGCTTGTTGTTGTTTGGTTCAACTTTGCAAGGTTGAAGTCCTGCACCTGCAATTGGACCTGTTGGTGCTTGCTCACTGGTTTGTTGCTTGCTGTTTGCTTCAAATTTTCAATGTTGGAGTCCTACACTCGCAGTTGGAGCTATTTTTTCACTTTGTAGTGTTCAATTCCTGCACCTGCAATTGGACCTACGATTATGTCGTTCATCATTGACGAGTAAGTTTCAATACCATAGTTTCATTCATATTCGTTGTTTACTGTGTACTGTTTATAGTTTGCAAGTAAGAATGTTTAAATATTTATTCATCATTCTTATCCTGTAGACTTTTCATTGAGGTTGGCATATCTTTTCCTCTTGCTTTTAAATTTTCCTCCAATTTTTTCCCCAAACTCTGCACCATGTGCATGACAATGTCGTCTACACAACTCTGATTGTCATTTTTTCTAGCATTACAAATCCCGGTCCTTTGTTGTATGTGACAAAGTGGAAATCTAACACCTCAATTGAATAAGGAAATTCTTTATCCTTCCCACCTTGCCCTCGATGATATTCCCACCTTGCCCGAGAATGAGTACCTACCTATCCCCTACGAGAATTGAACCCATGTCTTTCACATGGAAAGATGATGTCAAGCTTGTTGCCTTTGTAAAATGTTCTTGTAGAAGAAAACTGCAGGTAGGTGTAGAAGGGATAAGTATGATAGAACGGTAACCAAGATGCAACAAAATTGCACACCATTGTGAGGCATTATCCATCTTTATCGGTGACATATTTCAGTAAGTTATAAAGAAAAAGTTCCAGGACTGGAAATGAAAATCCTGGGTAATTCTAGGACCTATTGTTGCACTTTGGAAGGTTAAAATCCTGCACTTGCAATTGGACCTGCGATTATGTCGTTCATCATTGACGAGTAAGTTTCAATACCACAGTTTCAATCGTAATCGTTCTTTACTATTTACTATTTACAACTTGCAAGTAAGAATGTTTAGGTATTTATTCATCATTCCTATCCTGCAGACTTTCCATAGAGGTTGGCATATCTTTTACTCCTTCTCTTAAATTTTTCTCCAATTTTTCCCCCAAACTCTGCACCATGTGTGTGCCAATGTCATCTGCACAACTCCGACTGTCATTTTTTCTAGCATTACAAATCCCAATCCTTTTTCTTATGTGACGAAGTGGAAATCTAACGCCTCAATTGAATAAGAAGATTCTTTAGCCTTCCCACCATGCCCTCGATGATATTCCCACCTTTCCTGGGAATGAGTACCTACATGCCTTTGCAAAATGATCTTGTATAAGAAAAATGTAGGTAGGTGTAGAAGGGCTAAGTATGATACAAAGGTAGCCAAGCTGCAACAAAATTGCACATCATTTTAAGGCATTATCCATATTTATCGAGTACATATTTCAATAAGTTATAAAGAGAAAGTTCTAGGACCTGAAATGCAAATCTTGGGTAAAGGATGAAGATAAAACACAAAACAAGCTGGGTTCAAACATTAATGCTGATTTTGGAGTATCCTCCCACATGATAAATAAAACTCTTATAAGGGTTCAAACTTCCAATAGTTGGTGAGAAGGCGAAAAAAATATTGTTAAACTGTCAAATTTCTTTTGGCCAATGGGCTTGACACACAAAAAATTGTTAGGTTGGTGTTTTGCGATTTGCTAGCTAAATTTATTCTATATAGTTTATAAAGTGGGCTTTACACACAGAAAATGGTTGGGACGGTGTTTTTCGATTTGCTAGCTAAATACTCAATCTTTTACTGAGAAAATTGATACTATTGTTTTATCTGCATTATCTCTTCTATATGGTTGGGGACAATTGACTGATAAACATAAAACATGTCCAAACCAAATACTTTGGAAACCTTGATATGGTATTATGTGGGGATCTTTACCAGACACAACCCATACAAGATTCTCTCATATGTGAGCAACCTATGGTCAACATGCAAACAATGACACATGAATTTTGGAAAGACAACATAATATGCTTTGAATTACATACTACAATGCACCAGGCAAATGAAAAATTTATTGCAATTCTAAATAGAATGCAGACAAACAACCAAACATGTGATGACTTAACATATTTCAATTCAAGTTGCATGTGACCTTCCCCGACCAACCCAACCTTCCCTTACCTATTGTACAAGAATAAGGATGTTGCAATGCATAACAAGTATATGCTATCACTTATGCCTGGCAATGATATCATCAACAATTCAATTGATCTTAAAGAATAAAACCATGGCAATGTACCATGTCATCAACGTACAACAACTTTCCCTTTGCAACTTGTCCTGAAATTAGACATGCTAGTTGAAATGTATGCCTGCAACTATGATTCACAAGATGGCTCGGTGAATGGTGCAGATGGAATACTCAAAGCTTATACCAAAACATAAAAAGTTGATGTCCTCTGGATTAAGTTCCATGACCTGCATATTTTCCACCAAAAAGACAACAAGTTAGCTTATCTATATAATTCAAACACTTCATGTGGATGGACAACTATATTGCGAATATCAAAACCAATATCAACATCTGAAAAGACAAGTCAACTGAAGATTCAAAAACAATTTCCAATTCAACTTGCATGTGCACGTACAATCCACAGACCACAAGGGCTAACACTTGATAATGTTTCCTTCAACCATCAATGGGGCTTTGTTAAGACCAATTCCTGCTTCCAAAAATTGCCCTCCCCTTTCTTTTTTCCCTCTACTTTCCCTTTCTAGTTACTTAGTTGTTTTTTGGAAAATGTCTAAGTGTGTGGGTTGGTGGATTCACATGTTCACATTTCCACTCATGCTTTTATATCACGAGTCCCATTGACTACTTCCCCATTCCAAACTCAACCACTTTTTCAATCGCGGGTTCCTGACCAGGTGGGTTTGATATTGCACTTCCATTGTTTCGCGCCCTACAAAAAACACCCGAAGTTCCCTGATATACAAATTGACAACCAAATTCCCCTTTATTTTTCCCCTCTACNTTTCCAAAAATGTCTCATGCTTTTATATCATGAGTCCGACCGACCGCTTCCCCATTCCATACTTAGCTACTTTTTTGATCACTAGTTCCCGGGCAGGCGCGCTCAACATTGCGCTTCCATTGTTCCGCGACCTACAAACAACACCTGGAGTTCCACGATATACAAATTGACCATCGAACTCCGCCATCATGCCTTGTTCTATGTTACACATTTTGCAGTCAAAAGTTCAGAGACATACAATTTCACCGTCGAGCCCTCACGTCTCCTGAGTATAACTTGTGACCCTATTTTGAAGGCCAACCGAACGCTTTCCATACTTGGCCATTTCTTGGAATCTCTTTCGTGGGTCGTCGGGTTGACGGGTTCACCAAATATCCAATCCTTAATAGCTCTTCGTCGTCCCCGCCACTTTCACACTTCTTTCTAAGTATGCAATTATTAAGCTTTAACACTAACAACTCATCATGCAAGGACCGTAAAGATTTTCATTAATGAGCGAAAGGCTCGAGGAGATCTCCAATTAATACAGATTAAACCAAGATTTGCGAAGGGTTATATTATCTCTTCTGAGTGTTCATTTCAAAAATCATGGAATCTGTTTCACGCGTCATCGGGTTGGCAACTTCACATAATCTCCAATCCTTAATTGATCTTTGTCGTCCCCACCACCTTCACACTTCTTTCTAAGTATTCAATTAGTAAGCTTTAATGGTAACAACTCATTATGTAGGAACCGTAGAGATTGTCATTAATCAACGAAAGGATCGAGGAGATATCCCATTGATACCCATTAAACCAAGATTTGCGGAGGGTTATATTATCCCTTCCGAGTGTTAATTTCAAACATCATCTAGAGCAAACAAATGTTCTCGTCAACTTATGGCAGCAACTTGACAACAGTTCTATGGAGATACAGTAAACACCTTCAGGCATGATGACCAGAACTTCTAGTGGTCCAGGGCATATTCTTACTACTCATCCCCTTCCACCTAGAAGGAAGTAATTTGGATGTTTGGAATTGCTCCTGCAGGCTGTGTCCCTGAAGTCTTTGGCTGTAAGGAGATGGTCTCTTGGTGCACCGAGAGATATATTTCAAGACAAAGAATTATTCAATTACGGGACCAGTTTCCTGTTCTCTGGAGATACAATTAACATCTTTGGGCGTGAGGACCAAAACTCCCAGTAGTCCAGGGCATATTCTTACTACTCATCCCCTTTTTCCCAGAAAAAAGTAATTTGGACCTCTGGAATTGCTCGTGCAGGCCGTGTCCCTGAAATCTTTGACTGTAAGGAGGTGGTTTCTTGGTGCATCGAGAGATATATTTCAAGCCAAAGAATTATTCCATTGCGGGATCACTCTCTTATTTCTTTGTCACCTTAGGTCTTCTGCAAGATATTGAGATTGTCAAAGCCAACATTGACCTTTAGAGGAGAAGACTGCAAAGAGTTCCTAAAAAAGCATGATAATCAGTTTTGTATGCATGTTCAAGAGATTGTCAATGTCTTCTGCATGTTGTTGCACTAGATGAACAACACATAATTGTATGCATGTTTTTTTTTGTAACTCCTCTACCTATATTTATGAAAAGTATGTTCAATGCTTCTGTGCAAAGAACTCAATCCAATGTCTATGGATAAATATATATTACCCACTATTCTTCTTATAGATTTACTATTAAAAAATTGCATTGGAATCATGGTTGGGGCTTCTTTGTTGGATTTAACACCTCTTATCGTTTTCATGGTTCGATAGTCTCGTAATTCTTAAATATTGTATTGACTCAAGTAATTTGATCAAATATTAAGCATGGAAAAATTATGTGACAATGCATTGTGTCCATCGCATGAGGCTTCTATGGAAACATAAATGAAATTCACACACAGTTTCAAACCAACATTCAATTCCATTCATAATGTAGATAGAACATAGCAACACTAATTCACGATGCGGGAGTTGGGGCCCTGCCCAAGAAGTTTCGTTCTCATCTCAACCTTAGCGAGTGAACGATCTCTTATTTCCATCTTGCTTCCTTGATTCCTTCACTCGATAAGGAAGCACACTATTGGTTGTCTATCCCCTGACCTCTATTTGAGCACTTTTACTTTATTAATGAAATTACCAAAATTCTTCTACACAAATATTTTGAAAAAAAATGATATATGCTAGCTGAAGTCAAATGGGGCTATGATATCAACCACAAAATTTAAATTCAAGTTCGTTGTTGTTATACTTACGGTCAAGTTGACAGTACAATAAGTTTATTTCAACAAACCTCGTTGATTTCTCTATAGCTTTTCGATGTTTCTCTTATGAAAACACATCCTGGAAAGTATAACTATGACTCACTTTCTCTATTCTTTGATTGAAGAGCCTATAGAGCCATCTAATTGACTTCATAGTTACTATTGCTCCTAAAGTCTGCACCTGAGTGCTAAAGGGTAGAGCCAGGCCATTGGAAGTTTGGAATGGTCGTTCTTTTGAATTTGTTGGTGAGTTAGAGGGTTGTTTCACCAAGACAAAAGCATGGTCAAATTGGCAAGATGATATGGATGAGGGTTCTCCTTGGCTGGTAGCAGAGTAATGACAGACAACTAAAATAATAGAGGTAAAAAAAGAGGGAAACAACAAACCATTCAATGAATAATCTGCTGCAAGAATTTTACTACTTAAAATAATATTTCAAGGCATTAAAAAATGTATCAAAAACACAATTACTCCCACAGGTTGAAATAAAAACAAATCTTCATCAAAGCATTAGCTAACGCACCCCAGTCTCCTGAAATGACCAATAGCCCAATCTACCAAATCGACCTCCCTATTATCGGATCGACAAATATGAATATTATGGGATCAAATAATTTTTTTGTGTGAGAATTGAATTGGAAAAAAATGTTACTTATTCTAGTTTTTTTAGGCCTTATCACAGTAAGAATGCAAAATTATGCTAACCAACTATTTTCTACAAAATCGAAACATCAATAGCACCTGTAAATCAACTATACATAGTTATAGCAAAAAATCAACTAAATATTTGCATTTGCTTACACACTTTTTAATGATACAAACACAATACAAAACGAGTATGTGGATAAAATATTGGACTAGAAAATGATGATTTTGCAACAATGGGGCTTGTTTGAGATCAATTCCCGCTTCTGAAAATTTCCCTCCCCTTTTATATTTTCCCACTCTCTTTTATCCCCTTCTTTTCCCTCTTCTATACTTAACCGAATTCCCCTTTCTTTTTCCCCTCTAATTTCTCTTTCTGGTTACTTAGTTGTTTTTCCAAAAATTTCTAACTGCATGGGTTGGCGAACTCACAGGTTGACATTTCCACTCATGCTTTTATATCACGACTTCAACCGACCGCTTCCCCATTCCATACTTAGCCAATTTTTTGATTGCGGGTTCCCGGGTAGGCGGGCTCTAGATTGCACTTCCATTGTTATGTGACCTACAAACAATACCCGAAGTTCCATGATATACAAATTGACTGTCAGAGTCCCCCATCATGCCCTCTTTCGTGTTACACATTTTGCACTCAAAATTTCTGAGACATTCAATTTGACTGTCGGGCCCTCACGTCTCATGAGAATCCCTTGCCCCCCTATTTTGAATCCTAATCGACCGCTTTCCATACTTGTCCATTTCTTGGAATCTTTTTCGCGGATTTTCAGGTTGGCGGGTTCACAAAATCTCCAATTCTTAATCGTTGTTCGCCATGCCCGCCACCTTCACACTTCTTTCCAAGTATGCAATTAGTAATGTTTAATGCTAACAAATCATCATGCAACAACTGTAAAGATTGTCATTAATGAGCGAAAGACTCGAGGAGACAATAAAAATGACTATGCCTACACAACTTGTCTAGAAACATGCATAAAATATCTTGCCATGTAATGAGATATCCATTACAAATTTCAATATATTAACAAAAACGAGTTCGACTAACCGCTTCCCCATTCCATACTTAGCCACTTTTTTGATTGCGGGTTCCCGGACATGCAGGCTCAATATTGTGCTTCTATTGTTCCGTGACCTACAAACAACACCTGAACTTCCATGATATACAAATTGACTGTTGGACTGCCCCATCATGCCCTCTTCCATGTTACACATTTTGCACTTAAAAGTTCTGAAACATACAAATTGACCGTCAGGCCCTCACTTCTCTTGAGTATCCCTTGTAACCCTATTTTGAAGCCCGACCAACCGCTTTCCATACTTAGCCATTCCTTAATCACTCTTCCCCGTCCCCACCACCTTCACATTTCTTTTTAAATATGCAATTAATAAGCTTTAATGCTAACAACTCATCATGTAGGAACCATAAAGATTGTCATTAATGAGAAAAAGGCTCAAGGAGATCTCCCATTAATACGCATTAAACCAAGATTTGTGGAGAGTTATATTATCCCTTCCGAGTGTTCATTTCAAACATCATGGAATGTCTTTCGCAGGTCGTTGGGTTGGCGGGTTCATGAAATCCCCAATCCTTAATTGCTCTTCATCGTCCCCTCCACCTCACACTTCTTTCTAAGTATGCAGTTAGTAAGATTTAATGCTAACAACTCATCATGTAGGAACCATAGAGATTGTCATTAATGAGTGAAAGGCTCGAGGAGATCTCCCATTCAAACACATTAAA
Organism: Picea mariana; assembly: GCA_032191745.1. Lineage (NCBI taxonomy): Eukaryota > Viridiplantae > Streptophyta > Pinopsida > Pinales > Pinaceae > Picea > Picea mariana. The sequence continues at coordinate 8,482 of JASDQU010226364.1, read as the reverse complement.
CCAAGATTTGCGGAGGGTTATATTATCCCTTCCGAGTGCTCATTTCAAACATTGTCTGGAGAAAACATAAATTCTTGTTAACTTATGGAAGCAACTCGACAACAATTCTGTGGAGATACAATGAACATCTTCGGGCATGAGGACTAAAACTTCTAGTTGTCCAGGGCATAGTCTTACTACTCATCCCCTTCTTCCCAGAAAAAAGTAATTTGGACCTCTAGAATTTCTCGTGCAGGCCGTGTCCCTGAAGTCTTTGACTGTAAGGAGGAGGTATCTTGGTGCGCCGAGAAATATATTTCAAGCCAAAGAATTATTCTGCTGCGGGACCACTCTCCTGTTTCTTTGTCACCTCAAGTCTTCCGCAAGATATTGATATTGTCGAATCCAACATTAACCTTCAGAGGAGAAGACTGCAAGGAGTTCCTAAAAAAGCATGATAATGGCTTGGACCTCTTACCCGAGTTCCTGGAATACCCAACGACAGTTCCTGAATATATCACAAGGTTTCAAGTTAGTTCATTTAGAAATCCATTCTGGGAAATTGCTTGGCTGTTTATGAGGATAACGAGGCAAGAATCCACAACAATAATTTCCCGCATGATTCTTTATATTTTGTATTTCACAGTCAAGGAACAATCCATTTTTTATTGGGGGAAGTTGATTTCCATTGAAATCTGTTCCCAATTGTCATGATTCAAATAGGAGAATAATTTTATATGTCATCCTACTTGGTTTTCGCGATAGAAAATTGTTGTCCATTCCCAAAATTGTCTGTTTCCAAGAAGGTAAACTGTGAATTCGACCCAGTAACCTTCTGGTACCCGGCCTTATGGAGGCACAAGGCCTCCCATTGTTTTTATGAGTTTTTAATGACTTTGTCTCATTTTTCAAATGTTTATTGTTAGGAAAGGATGCTCCTTGGATGTCTGACCAGGCAACCAAGTTTTTGGACAGGAAGGGGACACTTGAACAAATGGAGAATTATAGTGTAATAATGATTTTTGGCTCCAAGGAAAATCCTGCTTTCTTTCCATGTCACATTACAGACAAAATATTTGTTACAGAAATAGAAAGGCAATACAAATATTGGTTTCATTTTTTCCATGAGAAGAGAAAAAAACATTTCATTCATCTGCCTTGGAAAGTAAGGGACTTCATGTTCAGGAACACCAATAATATTGATGAATTCGTAGGCCATTTCAACAACTTGAACCTAAGATATGCTGAAAGACTAAGAGGGTTCGACCAAAATGGGATTTTTGTAGAACATTTACTAGCAGTTGGCTTCAACAATTATTTTATCCATACACTCCTGAACGAATACAGAGACAATGCCGATAACACTCCTACTCCTGACGTTGGTGACCTAGAGACATTGCAAAACACCAATGAATTGTACAGACAACATGGAAAAGGCCCCAGTAAGAAGAGTGTCCAATCTCCATTTGCCACTCCCAAGAGTACGACATCCCAGAGAATCACTCCAACGACCCACCCTAGTAAGAAGGCAACCCACAATTCTTCAAACGAAAGAGGAGATAAGAACCATCCTCTGGGTAAAATTGATAGTTCTCACAAGATTCCCGTGAGGAAGAAGAGAAAAAACGTTTTGCCAGAAGCGAAAGAGACCAGAACTGAAAGTGAAGACATGGAACTTGAGACTAATATCGAAAACATATTCCCCAACCTTGATCATCTCAGGGACGTGATCCACCATAATTCCCTAATGGAAATAGATGAGACCAAGATTTTTGACGAAGATGAATCCTTCATATTCCAGAGCGTTGTTTTTTACAGCGAATCTAAAAATTTAATTATTTAAAAGAGAGATGTAAGAAATAAGAAAGGGAAATATCGTTTAGATATTAACCTTAGGAACATGCAATTGTCCCAAATCCGAATTCACCGAGCAACCAAAGATGCTCTTGATGATTCCATTGGAGGCCTTGAGGCGGAGAATGCCAAGCTGAAGGACTGAATCAAGGAATTGGAGGAATATTTGATTCCTATCCCATTGCTTGCCAGCCCATTAGCAATAAACGTGTCTGCCACCCCTACAGCCAAGTTAAAAGGATCCTCCAACCTCCTCGCATCATGTAGAGGCTACGTGGAGAAGAATATCAAAAAAAAAATGGAGCTAATTACTGAAGCCTGGGAAACATCAAAAAGTCTAACTTCCTTTGGAACGAGGGCACATGCTCTCCAAAAATATTTGCAGGCGGATTTAAAAAATGAAGAAGGTTTCTATCTAGACGCGGTTGTCCCTTTTGGCATCAAAGTCACCAACATGACATAAACGAGAAGAAGAGAAGAATATCTCCCCTCCCCAAACTGGATCAAACAGTTAAATTCATGCTGGAAATAGAAATTTAAGAACCTACATCTCATTGTCCTATCATGTGAACAAGCCATATCAAAGAAAGAAGAATTATTCAAAAAGATGACCGAAATAGACTTAGCTGGAAGTACCAACGAGTTCCAAGACCCCAAATTAATCCTCAAATCCTTGTTCTTAACCAAGCAAGCCTTCGATGAAAAAATTGATATTTTTAAGGGGTTGTCTTTAGAAACGTTTTACGACATCCTTGAATATGATGAGGATGACATGGACAACTAGCTAGTGGACTTTTAGGTAAAAAATAAAAAGTTGAACAGGCTCTGCATAATCTTTCTATCGATCCAAGGGAATTAGAAAGAAAGATTTTCAACATAAAAATATGGCATGAGATCAACATGGCCCCCATGAGAAGCTACATTTAAGAATGGCTCCAAAGGGAAATAGACAAGCTCACTGACGAAGGGAAACAAGCGGTTGGCATGATTCCAGTAACCATTGATGAGATCAATAAAAGGGCATCAACAAGCAAATAACAAAGGGGGAGAGAGATACCATCATAGTAAGTCTATACTGATCACATCCTACTTTCTTTATCAATCCAGTTATTCCACCTCTTTAAATAGAAATGTCTAACCAAAGTCTGATAACTTCCAATTTCTTTTCAGGTCTTGTTGTCTACCGTCGCCTACTTCTTCTTTCTACAATCCTATTTCTTGTACTTATTTATTTTATGGTCCATGGGAGCCCCAATCCTAGTCTATATGAAAAACACATTTAAATTTCAAGGAGTACGTAATAGGCATTATTATTTTTTGAGAAATTTCAAAGAAAACTATTTCGAGAACAATCTCGACAGTGCCTTGTAACCCTGTTTCAAAATGCAAAGTTGGTTCTCTTCATGCATGCCGACCATCTTCTTTTATTTTTATGTGCTCATAAATATTTATCTTAAACTATGTTGGATGTCAGGAAAATGTGTTTATTTAATTTGAATGTTTAATGTGTGTGATTCCTGGTCCTATTTTCCAGGAACCTTTATTTCAAAAAACAAAAAAAACATTTTCTATCGTTTTGTATTGCTTTAAGTCATTACGACGAACTTCCTCTAATCCCCACATTTGAACTATACACGCCCCAGGAAAAACTTAAATAGGAGTACCACATCTATAAAAATGCAGTAGGATTGACATCCTTGTTAGGTTTCTGTTTCAGTCCTAACAGATTCAACGATCAACAAACTTGTAAATACATCTGCAAGAATATCCGCAGAAATAAAAACCTTCAAATTTTTTTATCATTTCCAAAAAACAATCAACTGGATAGATATGTTACAAATATATCAGTTGGTACTATACTGAATTGTCATAGGCATATTACACATATTTTAGTTGGATAAGCATGTTACAAAGATGCCCTCTTCTTGGAGAGAAATTGCAGATCAACCTCTGCAAAGTGGGCTTGCTGCTCATGGAAAAAAGTTTCAGGAAAAGGGCATCTTCCTCTGTCTTGACACCTTCTTTTCAACAGTTTAAATTAACTTCAATGAGCTGAAAACTCGTGAAAATAAACAATCATGTTAGGTGTGTGTTAATATATAGAAAAAACTAGCAAACACAGAGGTCACACAAGAAGATCAAAGAAACTTCGACACTAAACACATTTTCAAAAAAATATATATAGGTTTTTTTCCCACCACATATAACTTTATTTATCCTAACACATATAGAGACAAACAAGCCATATGATCTATTTAATAGAATGAAATGGATGTTGCTTACTTTGTCCATGGGAAATATTAAATAATTGACTATGGAAATTGAAGTTAACTCTAAATATTGGGATGAAAGTCAGTTGGAAGTATACAAAGATCATTATAAATGAATTTCATAAATACATTAAAGAGATAAAACCTACAATGTAGGAACATAAATTTCCAAGATGGAAAGTTAGACTCCAACAATATTTCAAGTTACAAGTGATGGGGATATCTGTGCTTTTTAGTAGCTATCTACTTCACTATTGGTAATAGGAAAAATTACGAAATCTTATTAAGAAAATAAAAGCAAGATGGATTATGCAAAACACGGTATAATTAGAATGCGAATACTTTCAAACACTAAATGGTTTCAATGCCAAAATTTCTCTAGGAGATTAACGCTCAAGCGCCTTCTCTTTCTGAAATGAATGTGAGCTGTCGATCAGTTTCCAATGTGCGATTTGGGCGACCATGGCACTTTAGCATCCTTGCAAAATTTTTACCAACCTGCCAATTTTAGAACTCCCCTGGCCATATTTAGCGATGGAACAAATTTCTCACAAAGTGTCTTTCTTGCTAATTACTTGTTGACCTGATATTAATATAATATTATCATTAACTAATTCAGGAATTCTGGACTTCGACTCTTAGGGGCTCTGGGCTTATGGATGACGTGTCACAGAGTGCCATGTGTCCTTCTCTACATGGATACCACCTGTCCTGCCTACTGATTAACATGTGCCCATGACAGTTTCCATGTGTGTTCGGTACTTTGGGCTTCTCATTCTCCCACGGTCCCTCCATACCTGTGCACTTATTCCCATTCCAACCTGTCAGGGACTACGCTGCCATGCAACACTTGTTTTATTTGGTTCTCATATTATCCATTATTTTTTAACACAACAAGGAGATGTTCCATTTCATGATCAAAGTGTTCTTTAGTAAAAACTTGACAACTCGAGTTGCAAGAGTATTCACTTTACCAAGATTTTGTGTAGGATGGTCATGTGAGATGGCATGCATAAATCTATCAATATGAGTCTTATTTTGGTAAATATAATGGGATAAACAACCATTATCTCTCTTAATAAACAAGACATCCAAAAATTGCAAATGGTTATTTTATTTTGTTTCCATAATGAATTTTATATATTCGGACTGGCTATTGAGATGGTCCAGTAAGTTGTTAAGACAATCTCTCCCATTTGGCAAGATTGTGTTAGTATCATCAACAGATCTGTTATAAACTTTTGGTTTTAGGGAAGAAGTGTTGATAGCAATTATTTCAAAGTTTTCCATGTATAAGTTGGCAACATGGGAGATACACATGATCCCATGGCCACATCTTCAACTTGTTAATAAATTTCACCACAAAAATTGAAATATGTATATTTTAGACATATTTTTACTAGTTCTGTTGTTTCTGGATTAGTAACATTTTTATGACATTAATAACTTCATTCACATGGAAAACTTTGAAATAATTTCTATCAACACTTCTTCCCTAAAACCAAAAGTTTGGAAGAGATATGTTGATGATACTAATGCAATCTAGCCAGCCCGAATATATAAAATTCACTATGGAAGAAATAGAAAATAGTTTTCCATTTCTAGATTTCTTAGTTACTAATAGAGATAATGGTTCTTTCTCCCTGTAGGTTTACCAAAATAAGACACATACTAATATATATGCATGCCAACTCATACCACCATTATGCACATAAACTCAGTATAGTGAAATGGAACATCTCCTTATTATGTTAAAAAATAATGGATAATATGAGAACCATATAAAATAAAGTATATACAAAGCACAAGATGGACAAATACTATATATATATATATCCCAAAGGGGTTGGATCCAACGGTGGAAAGTGAGGAGTTTTTCACTGTTGGAAAAGGTTCAATTCTAGTGAGGGCCTAACCTGGAGCCATGGGGGCACCTTGAAAAAGTGGTTGAACTCAGAGATATTATTAAATAGTATCATGGCTCATGCACATATAAGTGGATCAAAGCCCACCCCCATGTCCTTCAAATTGTAAATTAGGATCCAATAATGTATGGGGAATCATCACAAACACAAGACTTTGGGCCATAATAGTCAAAGAGAAATATTTCCCTTCAGAGACTTCAATAGACTGGGTACAATAGATATAGAAGACACCCAAAAATGGATCAATAATTTGGAAAACCTCCATTAAAGATTTCCCCCTGGTTGGGAACTGGAATATATGGAAGATCAAGAATGGAGAATATGTTCTCATAGGTAGGGACTCATGGATTGAGTGCAAAAGAAAACATCTCCTCCTTGAATAGGTCATTCAAAAGCTCAATAAAGCAGGTTTTTCTCACTTACACCAAATTGCTAGAAGAAATGATGTACACAATGGAACATAGTGGCTTGAATGGGAGGATGTAGGATTAAGTGAAGGTCATGCCCCTCTATGGAAATAATACACTTCATCACTAACCGAATCCCTGGTCAGCCTGTCTGATAAAAACAACTCTCTAATTTGTTCTTTAAACCAGTTGGAACATATGTCCCAAAATGGGGGTACCTGAAATTAATTCTGGAGCATGTGGAAGATCTAATCCCCTAGTGGGGGAAATCCCTTTGGAAATTAAAATGCCCCCCCAAATTAAAACTCCTCATGTGTTTGTTTCTTAAAAACAAATCCCCTACCTGGGAAAATATTCAAAGACAAAACTTCATGGGTCTTGGTCGGTCCATTGTGTAAGCTAAGCTCGGAAGACATCCCACATTTTTTCCTACACTTCCATTTCACCCTAGAATTCTGGAATAACATTTATTCAACCCTCAATATATCTGACACTTGGAATGTATCCTCCATTGATGAAGCTCTCCTCTCCTGGATATCTTCTCCCATAAATGCTTCCCACTTAGCCCTACCTCTTATAGTAGCATGGAGTATCTGGATTGGAAGGAACCATGGTTTTTTTGAAGAGGTTCTCCCCTCCCCCTTCCACACTTCCTCCACCTCCTTATCAATTCTCCTTTCTTTCCCATAATCCCCTCCCATAAAAATTTCCCCTTCCCGCCCTCCCCTGAATATAGACCCTTCCACTCCCTAAGCCTTCTTTTACAGATCAAACCAAGGTTCCCCCTACATTGGAGATGTAGGGGGAATCATTTTCCTGGATTCCGACACAAAAATGTCTTTCTCTGCTCATCTAGGCCAAGCTATAAACAATTACAATGAATTCTAGGGAGTAAAACTTCTCATGTCGCTAGCAAAAGAAAAATGACTCTCCCATTTAAAAATATTTGGTGATTCCTCTATGGTGATTGATTGCATAAATGAAAGACATGCTCTGCACACATACACCCTTGAACCAATATTAGATGACATCAGGAGGCTTCTTTCATTCTTCTCTCATATATCCTTCACTCATGTGTACCAGATTTGGAACCAAGAAGCGAACAACCTTTCAAAGTCAGGATTGGACCTGAATCAAGGAAACCGGAAGATTCAGGAAGAAGGCTCGTCTGACATCTTGGAACATATTCAAAACCTTGGGGACTCCCTCTGATTAATCAACTTAACGAGATTTTCAGACATACTTTTTTATTTTGACGAACTACTTAACAACATATGTATTAATCTCTTTACAATGTACACAATTTTTTCCCTCTCTTAGGGAGGACTAAAACTCAGTTTTTTTGAGGTTTTGATCCAACATTGTTAGACATGCATTCTATACGGAGGAAAGTAAATATTTGAGGTAGATATGCCAACAATAATTCTTCTGCATTCGATTTTGTAATTTTATATCTATAATAAAATTACATGCTTTTTTATATATATATATAAAGTTGGTTTGAGAATACTTTTCCTTATATCAAAGGAGCATTTGAAAAACTTACCAAGATATTAAGAAAAAAGGATGTTAATGTTTCTTTTATCCCTCCTAACATCTTGCGAAGAATGTTGGATACTRCTAAAGATTCAATCAATCCTATGAAAAGAAAATGGGTTTCTTCTATATTGTGCTCATGTGGAAGGATATACATTGGAGAAATCGAACATTTGATTCAATCCAAGTTAAAATGACACTTTGCAGATATCAATCAAATAATGTCCAAAGGGTAGATCTAGTGCAACACTCATCAAGTACCGTGCACCATATTTCTATCAAGAAAACAAAGGTAGAAGCCAATGTTGATCACTTCACCAAAAGTAAAATAAGTCACGATGTTGCAATTGAAAAACTCAACAATTCCTTAAATAAAGAAAACATATGGAAACTTAACAATTCTTGGAGAATTGTCATCCACAAAATAAAACTCTAATTCCTCTATTGTTATCAATATTTATAGTTTTAATTGGTGACCTTTTCAAGCATCCCTTTGACTAATCTTGGGTTT
>JASDQU010226355.1:8041-25987 GCA_032191745.1 Picea mariana | reverse complement strand
AACTAGGGAAAGAGTAGTATTTTGTCACGGTTTGTTCCAGATCCAGGTGGATCTGAGGAGATTGGTCTGTGTCCGCACTCACGAATTTATCCTTGAACATACACTACAGTCTTGATTGCGGGTAAAGACGTGTAGTTCTTGGGCCTCTTTTTCTCAACTTCGGTTCACTTTCTAGGCCCAAGTTTCAACGAAGTGGGATTATGGGTTAAACCCCAAAGTTCTTCGTTTCCATGTTTGAAATCACATTTGGATACCAATTTGAGAGTTGTACACTACAATCTTCATTGCGGGCGAAGACGCATAGTTCTTGGGCCACTTTTTATCAACATTGGGTCACGTTCTAGGCCCAAGTTTCAATGAAGTGGGATTATGGGTTGAAACGTAAAGTTATTCGTTTCCAGGTATGAATCATATTTGGATACCCATTTAAGAGTTGTACACTATAATCTTGATTGCAGGCAAAGATGTGTAGTTCTTGGGCCGCTTTTTGTCAACATTGGGTCACGTTCTAGGCCCAAGTTTCAACGAAGTGGGATTATGGGTTGAAACACAAAGCTCTTCGTTTCCACGTATGAAATCATATTTGGATACCCATTTGAGAGTTGTACACTACAGTCTTGATTGCGGGCGAAGACGTGTAGTTCTTGGACCGCTTTTTCTCAACTTCAGGGCACGTTCTAGGCCCAAGTTTGAACGAAGTGGGATTATGGGTTGAAATGCAAAGTTCTTTGTTTCCATGTACGAAATCATTTTTGGATACCCATTTGAGAGTTGTACACTACAAGCTTGATTGCGAGCAAAGACATGTAGTTCTTGGGACGCTTTTTCTCAACTTTGGGTCACGTTCTAAGCCCAAGTTTGAACGAAGTGGGATTATGGGTTGAAACGCAATGTTCTTCATTTCCACGTATGAAATCATATTTGGATACCCATTTGAGAGTTGTACACTAGAGTCTTCATTGCGTGTGAAGAAGCGTAGTCCTTGGGCCGTTTTTTCTCAACTTTGGGTCACTTTCTAGGCCCAAGTTTGAACGAAGAGGGATTATGGGTTGAAACATGATGTTCTTTTTTTTTATGTATGAAATCATATCTGGATACCCATTTGAGAGTTGTACACTACAGTATTGATTGCGGGTGAAGACACGTAATTCTTGGGCTGCTTTTTCTCAACTTCGGGGCACGTTCTAGGCCCAAGTTTTAACGAAGTGGGATTATGGGCTGAAATACAAAGTTCTTCATTTCCACGTATGAAATCATATTTGGATACCCATTTGAAAGTTGTACACTACAGTCTTTATCGCTGGTGAAGACGCGTAGTTCTTGGGCCGCTTTTTCTCAACTTTGGGTCACGTTCTAGGCCCAAGTTTGAACGAAGTGGGATTATGGGTTGAAAMRMAAAGTTCTYYGTTTCCACRTRTGAAATCATATTTGGATACCCATTTGAGAGTTGTACACTACAGTCTTGATTGCGGGCGAAGACGTGTAGTTCTTGGACCGCTTTTTCTCAACTTCAGGGCACGTTCTAGGCCCAAGTTTGAACGAAGTGGGATTATGGGTTGAAATGCAAAGTTCTTTGTTTCCATGTACGAAATCATTTTTGGATACCCATTTGAGAGTTGTACACTACAAGCTTGATTGCGAGCAAAGACATGTAGTTCTTGGGACGCTTTTTCTCAACTTTGGGTCACGTTCTAAGCCCAAGTTTGAACGAAGTGGGATTATGGGTTGAAACGCAATGTTCTTCATTTCCACGTATGAAATCATATTTGGATACCCATTTGAGAGTTGTACACTAGAGTCTTCATTGCGTGTGAAGAAGCGTAGTCCTTGGGCCGTTTTTTCTCAACTTTGGGTCACTTTCTAGGCCCAAGTTTGAACGAAGAGGGATTATGGGTTGAAACATGATGTTCTTTTTTTTTATGTATGAAATCATATCTGGATACCCATTTGAGAGTTGTACACTACAGTATTGATTGCGGGTGAAGACACGTAATTCTTGGGCTGCTTTTTCTCAACTTCGGGGCACGTTCTAGGCCCAAGTTTTAACGAAGTGGGATTATGGGCTGAAATACAAAGTTCTTCATTTCCACGTATGAAATCATATTTGGATACCCATTTGAAAGTTGTACACTACAGTCTTTATCGCTGGTGAAGACGCGTAGTTCTTGGGCCGCTTTTTCTCAACTTTGGGTCACGTTCTAGGCCCAAGTTTGAACGAAGTGGGGTTATTGGTTGAAATGCAAAGTTCTTTCTTTCCACGTATGAAATCATATTTGGATACCCAGTTGAGAGTTGTACACTACAGTCTTGATTGCGAGTGAAGTCTTGTAGTTCTTGGGCTTCTTTTTCTCAACTTCGGGTCACTTTCTAGGCCCAAGTTTGAATGAAGTGGGATTATGGGTTGAAATGCAAACTTCTTCGTTTCCACGTCTAAAAACTTTTTTGGATACCCATTTGAGAGTTGTACACTACAGTCTCAATTGGGGGCGAAGAAGTGTAGTTCTTGGGTGCTTTTTCTCAACTTTGTGTCACGTTCTAGGCCCAAGTTTGAATGAAGTGGGATTATGGGTTGAAATGAAAAGTTCTATGTTTCCATGTATGAAATCATATTTGGATACCCATTTGAGAGTTGTACACAACAGTCTTGATTGCGGGAAAAGACATCTAGTTCTAGAGCGTGACTTCAGGTAACGTTCTAGTCCCAAGTTTGAACGAAGTGGGATTATGAGTCAAAACGCAAATTCTTTGTTTCCACATATGAAATAATATTTGGATACCTATTTGNGGGATTATGGGTTGAAACACAACGTTCTCTGTTTCCACGTATGAAATCATATTTGGATACCCATTTGAGAGTTGTACACTACAGTCTTGATTGTGGGCGAAGATGTGTAGTTATTGGGCCGCTTTTTCTCAACTTTGGGTCACATTCTAGTTCGAAGTTTGAACGAAGTGGGATTATGGGTTGAAACACAAAGTTCTTCGTTTCCACGTATGAAATCATATTTGGATACCCATTTGAGAGTTGTAAGCTACAGTCTTGATTGCGGTCGAAGACCTGTATTCCTTGGGCCGCTTTATCTCAACTTCAGGTGACGTTCGGGATTATGGCTTGAAACACAAAGTTCTCTTTTTCCACATAAGAAATCATAATTGGATTCCCATTTGAGAGTTGAACACTACAGTCTTGATTGGGGGCGTACACGTGTAGTTCTTGGGCCACCTTTTCTCACCTTTGCGTGATGTTCTAGGCCGAAGTTAGAACAAAGTGGGATTATGGGTTGAAACACAAAGTTCTTTGTTTCAATGTATGAAATCATATTTGGATACCCATTTGAGAGTTGTACCTATAGTCGTGATTGTAGGTGAAGACGTGTAGTTCTAGGGCCGCTTTTTCTCAACTTCGGGTCACATTCTAGACCCAAGTTTGAACGAAGTGGGATTATGGGTTGAAACACAAAGTTCTCCATTTCCACGTATGAAATCATATTTGGATACCCATTTGAGAGTTGTACACTATAGTCTTGATTGTGGGCGAAGACGTGTAGTTCTTGGGCCACTTTTATGCTACTTCGGGTTACGTTCAAGGCCCAAGTTTGAACGAAGTGGGATTATGGGTTGAAATGCAAAGTTCTATGTTTCCACGTATTAAAACATATTTGGATGCCCATTTGAGAGTTGTACACTATAGTCTTGATTGCGGGCAAAGACTTGTAATTCTTGGGCCGCTTTTTGTCAAATTCAGGTCACGTTCTAGGCCCAAGTTTGAAAGAAGTGAGATTATGGGTTGAAACGCAAAGTTCTTTGTTTCCACGTATGGAATATTATTTGGATACCCATTTGAGAGTTGTACACTACAGTCTTGATTGTGGGAGAAGATGTGTAGTTCTTGGGCCGCTTTTTCTCAATTTCGTTTCACGTTCTAGGCCCAAGTTTGAACGAAGTGGGGTTATTGGTTGAAAGGTAAAGTTCTCTATTTCCATGTATGAAATCATATTTGGATACCCATTTGAGAGTTGTACACTAAAGTCTTCATTGTGGGCGAATAAACGTAGTTCTTGGGATGTATTTTCTCGACTTCAGGTCACGTTCTAGTCCCAAGTTTGAACGAAGTGGGATTATGGGTTGAAATGTAATGTTCTTTGTTTCCATGTATGAAATCATATTTGGATACCCATTTGAGAGTTGTACACTATAGTCTTCATTGTCGGCGAAGACGCGTAGTTCTTAGGCCGCTTTTTCTCAACTTCGGGTCACGTTCTAGGCCCAAGTTTCAACGAAGAGGTATTATGGGTAGAAACACAAAGTTCTTTGTTTCCACATATGAAATCATATTTGGACACCCATTGAACAGTTGTACACTACATTCTTGATTGCGGGCGAAGACATGTAGTTCTTGGGCCGCTTTTTCTGAACTTCGGGTCATGTTCTAGGCCCAAGTTTGAACGAAGTGGGGTTATGGTTTGAAATAAAAAGTTCTTTGTTTCCACGTATGAAATCATATTTGGATGCCCATTTGAGAGTTGTGCACTATAGTCTTGATTGTGGGCGAAGAATTGTAGTTCTTGGGCCGCTTTTTCTCAACTTCGGGTCAAGTTCAATTTTTCAAGTTTTAACGAAGTGGGATTATGGGTTGAAAGACAAAGTTCTTCATTTCCACGTATGAAAACATATTTGGATAGCCATTTGAGAGTTGTACACTACAGTCTCGATTGCGGGCGAAGACGTGTAGTTCTTGGGCCGATTTTTCTCAACTTCGGGTCACGTTCTAGGCCGAACTTTGAACAAAGTGGGTTTATGGTTTGAAACGAAAAGTTCTATGTTTCCACGTATGAAATAATATTTGGATACCTATTTGAGAGTTGTACGCTACAGTCTTGATTGCGGGCGAAGACGTGTAGTTCTTAGGCCGTTTTTTGTTAACTTCAGGTCACGTTCTAGGCCCAAGTTTGAACGAAGTGGGATTATGGGTTGAAACGCAAATTCTCTATTTCCATGTATGAAATAATATGTGGATACCCATTTGAGAGTTGTACACTACAGTCTTGATTGCGGGTGAAGACGCATAGTTATTGGGCCGCTTTTTCTCAACTTTGGGTCACGTTCTAGGCCCAAGTTTGAACGAAGTGGGATTATGGGTTGAATCGCAATGTCCTTTATTTCCATGAATGAAATCATATTTGGATACCTATTTGAGAGTTCTACACTACAGTCTTGATTGCGGGCGAAGACACGTAGTTCTTGGGCCACTCTTTCTCAACTTCGGGTCACGTTCTAGGCTCAAGTTTGAACAAAGTGGGATTATGGGTTAAAACACAAAGTTCTTCGTTTCCATGTATGATGTCATATTTGGATACCCATTTGATAGTTGCACACTACAGTCTTGATTGCGGGCGAAGACGCGTAGTTCTTGGGCCGCTTTTTCTCAACTTCGGGTCACGTTCTAGGCCCAAGTTTGAACGAAGTGGGAGTATGGGTTGAAACGCAAAGTTCTCTGTTTCCACATATGAAATCATATTTGGATACCCATTTGAGAGTTTTACACTACAGTCTTGATTGCGGGAGAAGATGTGTAGTTCTGGGGTCGGTTTTTCTCAATTTCGTTGCACGTTCTAGGCCCAAGTTCGAACGAAGTGGGGTTATGGGTTGAAACGTAAAGTTCTTCATTTCCACGTATGAAATCATATTTGGATACCCATTTGAGAGTTGTACACTAGACTCTTCATTGCGGGCGAATAAGCGTAGTTCTTGGGATGTATTTTCTCAACTTCGGGTCACGTTCTAGTCCCAAGTTTGAATGAAGTGGGATTATGGGTCGAAATGCAATGTTGTTTGTTTCCATGTATGAAATCATATTTGGATACCCGTTTGAGACTTGTACACTACAATCGTCGTTGCTGGCGAAGACGCGTAGTTCTTGGGCCGCTTTTTCTCAACTTCAGGTCACGTTCTAGGCCCAAGTTTCAACGAAGTGGGATTATGGGTTGAAACACAAAGTTCTTTATTTCCACGTATGAAATCATATTTGGCCACCCATTTGACAGTTGCACACTACATTCTTGATTTCGGGCAAAGATACAAAATTCCTGGGCCGCTTTTTCTCAACTTCGGGGCACGTTCTAGGCCCAAGTTTGAACGAAGTGGGGTTATGGTTTGAAATGCAAAGTTCTTTGTTTCCACGCATGAAATCATATTTGGATACCCATTTGAGAGTTGTACACTATATTCTTGATTGTGGGTGAAGAATTGTAGTTCTTGGGCCGCTTTTTCTCAACTTTGGGTCACGTTCAATTTTCCAAGTTTTAACAAAGTGGGATTATGGGTTGAAACACAAATTTCTACGTTTCCACGTATGAAAACACATTTGGATAGCCATTTGAGAGTTGTACACTACAGTATCGATTGCGGGCGAAGATGTGTAGCTCTTGGGCCGATTTTTCTCAACTTCGGGTCACGTTCTAGGCCCAAGTTTGAACAAAGTGGGTTTATGGATTGAAACGCAAAGTTTTGTGTTTCCACGTATGAAATAATATTTGGATACCTATTTGAGAGTTGTACGCTACAGTCTTGATTGCGGGCGAAGACATGTAGTTCTTAGGCTATTTTTTGTTAACTTCAGGTCACGTTCTAGGCCCAAGTTTGAACGAAGTGGGATTATGGGTTGAAATGCAAATTCTCTATTTCCACATATGAAATAATATGTGGATACCCATTTGAGAGTTGTACACTACAATCTTGATTGCGGGTGAAGACGCGTAGTTCTCGATCCGCTTTTTCTCAACATTGGGTCACGTTCTAGGCCCAAGTTTGAACGAACTGGGATTATGGGTTGAAGCACAATGTTCATTATTTCCATGTATGAAATCATATTTGGATACCCATTTGAGAGTTGTACACTACAGTCTTCATTGCGAGCGAAGACACGTAGTTCTTGGGCCACTTTTTCTCAACTTCAGGTCACGTTCTAGGCTTAAGTTTGAACGAAGTGGGATTATGGGTTGAAACGCAAAGTTCTTTGTTTCCACGTATGAAGTCATATTTGGATACCCATTTGACAGTTTTACACTACATTCTTGATTGAGGGCGAAGACGCATAGTTCTTGGGCCGCTTTTTCTATACTTTGGGTCACGTTCTAGGCCCAAGTTTGAACGAAGTGAGATTATGGGTGGAAACGTAAAGTTCCTTGTTTCCACGTATGAAATCATATTTGGATACCCATTTGAGAGTTGTACACTACAGTCTTGATTGCAGGCGAAAACGCGTAGTTCTTGGGCCACTTTTCTCAACTTCGGGTCACGTTCTAGGCCCAAGGTTGAACGAAGTGGGATTATGGGTTCAAACGCAAAGTTCTTTGTTTCCACGTATGAAGTCATATTTGGATATCCATTTGATAGTTGTACACTACAGTCTTGATTGAGGGCGAAAACGCGTAGTTCTTGGGCCGCTTTTTGTCAACTTCGGGTCATGTTCTAGGCCAAAGTTTGAACGAAGTGGGGTTATGGGTTTAAACACAATGTTCTTTGTTTCCACGTATGAAATCATATTTGGATACCCATTTGAGAGTTGTACACTATAGTCTTGATTGTGGGCGAAGACTTGTAGTTCTTGGGCCACTTTTTCTCAACTTCAGGTCACGTTGTATTCCCAAGTTTGAATGAAGTGCGATTAAGGGTTGAAACGCAAAGTTTTTTGTTTCCACGTATGAAAACATATTTGGATACCCGTTTGAGAGTTCTACACTATAGTCTCGATTATGGGCGAAGCCGTGTACTTCTTGGGCCGATTTTTCTCAACTTCGGGTCACGTTCTAGACCCAAGTTTGAACGAAGTGGTTTTATGGTTTGAAATGCAAAGTTCTATGTTTCCACGTATGAAATCATATCTGGATACCCATTTGAGAGTTGTACGCTATAGTCTTGATTGCGGGCGAAGACGTGTAGTTCTTAGGTCATTTTTTGTCAACTTCAGGTCAAGTTCTAGGCCCAAGTTTGAACGAAGTGGGATTATTGGTCGAAACGCAAATTCTCTATTTCCACGAATGAAATAATATTTGGATACCCATTTGAGAGTTGTACACTACAGTCTTGATTGCGGGAGAAGTCGTGTAGTTCTTGGGCCGCTTTTGTCCTACTTTGGATCATGTTCTAGGCCCAAGATTGAACGAAGTGGAATTATGGGTTGAAACACAAAGTTCTCCAGTTCCACGTATGAAATCATATTTGGATACCCATTTGAGAGTTGTACACTAAATTCTTGATTAGGAGCGAAGACGTGTAGTTCTTGGGCCGTTTTTAATCAACTTCGGGTTACATTCTACCCCCAAGTTTGGACGAAGTGGGATTATGGGTTGAAACGCAATGTTCTTTGTTTCCATGTATGAAAACATATTTGGATACCCATTTGAGAGTTGTACACTACAATCTTGATTGCGGATGAAGAGGCGTAGTTCTTGGGCTACTTTTTTTTAACTTCATGTCACGTTCTAGTCCCAAGTTTGAACGAAGTGGGATTATGGGTTGAAATGCAAATTTCTCTATTTCCACGTATGAAATCATATTTGGATACCCATTTGAGAGTTCTACACTACAGTCTTGATTGTGGGCGAAGACCTGTAGTTCTTGGGCCTCTTTTTCTCTACTTTGGGTCACGTTCTAGGCCCAAGTTTGAACGAAGTGGGATTATGGGTTGAAACACAATGTTTTTTGTTTCCACGTATGAAATCATATTTGGATACCCATTTGAGAGTTGTACACTATAATCTTTATTATAGGTGAGGACGTGTAGTTGTTGGAGCGCATTTTCTCAACTTCGGGTCACATTCTAGGCCCAAGTTTGAATAAAGTGGGATTATGGGCCGAAATGCAAAATCTTTGTTTCCACATATGAAATCATTTTTGGATACCCATTTGAGAGTTGTACACTAGAGGCTTGATTGCAGGCGAAGAAGCCTAGTTCTTGGGCCTCTTTTTCTAAACTTCGAGTCACGTTTTTGGCCCGTGTTTGAACGAAGTGGGATTATGGGTTGAAACACAATGTTCTTTTTTTCCACGTATGAAATCATATTTGGATACCCATTTGAGAGTTGTACACTACAGTCTTTATTGCAGGTGAGGACATGTAGTTCCTGGAGCGTTTTTTCTCAACTTCAGGTCACGTTCTAGGCCCAAGTTTGAATGAAGTGGGATTATGGAACGAAATGAAAAATCTTTGTTTCCATGTATGAAATAATATTTGGATACCCATTTGAGAGTTGTACACTACAATCATGATTGTGGACGAAGACATGTAGTTCTTGGGCCGCTTTTATCCTACTTCGGGTCAAGTTCTAGGCCCAAGTTTGAATGAAGTGAGATTATGGGTTGAAATGCAAAGTTCTTTGTTTCCACGTATGAAATCATATTTGGATACCCATTTGAGAGTTGTACACTACAGTCCTTATTGTGGGCGAAGACATGTAGTTATCGGGCTGCTCTTTCTCAACTTCGGGTTATGTTCTAGGCCCAAGTTTGAACGAAGTGGGATTATGGATTGAAATGCAATGTTCTTTGTTTCCATGTATGAAATCATATTTGGATACCCATTTGAGAGTTATACACTGCAGTCTTGATTGCGGGCGAAGACACGTAGTTCTTGGGCCACTTTTTCTCAACTTTGGTTCACGTTCTAGGCCCAACTTTGAACGAAGTGGGATTATGGGTTGAAACACAAAGTTCTTCGTTTCCACATATGAAATCATATTTGGATACCCATGTGAGAGTTGTACACTACAGTCTTGATTGCGGGCGAAAATGCATAGTTCTTGGGCCGCTTTTTCTCAACTTCGGGTCACGTTCTAGGCCCAAGTTTTAACGAAGTGGGATTATGGGTTGAAACACAAAGTTCTTCGTTTCCAGGTATGAAATCATATTTGGATACCCATTTGACAGTTGTACACTACAGTCTTTATTGCGGGCGAAGACGCGTAGTGCTTGGGCTTCTTTTTCTCGACTTCAGGTCACGTTCTAGGCCCAAGTGTGAACGAAGTGGGGTTATGGGTTGAAACGAAAAGTTCTCTGTTTCCACGTATGGAATCATATTTGGATATCCATTTGAGAGTTGTACATTACAGTCTTGATTGCTGGCGAAGAATTGTAGCTCTTAGGCCACTTTTTCTCAACTTCGGGTCACGTTCTAGGCCCAAGTTTGAATGAAGTGGGATTATGGATTGAAACATAAAGTTCTATGTTTCCACGTATGAAAACATATTTGGATACCCATTTGAGAGTTGTAAACTATAGTCTCAATTGCGGGTGAAGAAGTGTAGTTCGTGGGCTGCTTTTTCTCAACTTCGGGTCACGTTCTAGTCCCAAGTTTGAATTAAGCAGGATTATGGGTATAAATGTAAAGTTCTATGTTTCCACGTATGAAATCATATTTGGATACCATTTTTTAGAGTGTTAGACTACAGTCTTGATTGCGGGCGAAGACGTGTAGTTCTTGGGCCGTTTTTTCTCAACTTCAGGTCACGTTCTTGTCCCAAGTTTGAATGAAGTGGGATATGGGTCGAAACACAATTTCTTTGTTTCCACGTATGAAATAATATTTGGATACCCATTTGAGAGTTTTACACTACAGTCTAGATTGCGCGCGGAGACTTGTAGTTCTTGGGTCACTTTTATGCTACTTCGGGTCACGATCTAGGCACAATTTTGAACGAAGTGGGATGATGGGTTGAAGCACAAAGTTCTTTGTTTCCACATATGAAATCATATTTGGATACCCATTTGAGAGTTGTAAAATACAGTCTTCATTGCGAGCCAAGAAGTGTAGTTCTTGGGCCGCTTTTTCTCAACTTCGGTTCACGTTCTACGCCCATGTTTGGACGAAGTGGGATTATGGGTTGAAACGAAAATTTATCCGTTTCCAAGTATGAAATCATATTTGGATACCCATTTGAGAGTTGTGCACTACAATCTTGATTGCGGGCAAAGAAGCATACTTCTTGGGCCGTTTTTTCTCAACTTCGGGTCACATTCTAGGCCCAAGTTTCAACGAACTGAGATTATGGGTTGAAACAAAAATTTCTTTGTTTCCACGTATGTAATCATATTTGGATACCCACTTGAGAGTTGTACACTACAGTCTTGATTGCGGCGAAGATGTGTAGTTATTGGGCTGCTTTTTCTCAACTTTGGGTCATGTTCTAGGCCAAAGTTTGAACGAAGTGGGATTATGGATTGAAACACAAAGTTCTTCGTTTCCACGTATGAAATCATATTTGGATACCCATTTGAAAGTTCTACACTACAACCTTGATTGCGGGCGAAGATGTGTAGGTCTTGGGCCGCTTTATCTCAACTTTGGGTCACGTTCTAGGTCTTAGTTTGAACGAAGTGGGATTATGGCTTGAAACGCAAAGTTCTCTTTTTCCATGTATGAAATCATTTTTGGATATCCATTTGAGAGTTGTACAGTACGGTCTTGATTGGGGTCAAAGAAGTGTAGTTCTTGGGCCGCATTTTCTCACCTTCGGGTCACGTTCTAGGCCCAAGTTAGAGCGAAGTGGGATTATGGGCTGAAACACAAAGTTCTTTGTTTCCACGTATGAAATCATATTTGGATACACATTTGACAGTTGTACACTATAGTCTTGATTGCGGGAGAGGACACGTAGTTCTTGGGCCGCATTTTCTCAACTTTGGGTCACGTTCTAGGCCCAAGTTTCAACAAAGTGGGATTATTAGTTGAAACGCAAGGTTCTTTATTTCCACGTATGAAACCATATTTGGATACCCATTTGAGAGTTGTACACTACCGTCTTGATTGCAAGCAAAGATGTCTATATCTTGGGCCGCTTTTTCTCAACTTTGGGTCACGTTATAGGCCCAAGTTTGAACAAAGTGGGATTATGGGTTGAAACACAAAGTTCTTCATTTCCACGTATGAAATCATATTTGGATTCCCATTTGAGAGTTGTACACTACAATCTTGATTGCGGGTGAAGACGTGTAGTTCTTGGGCCGCTTGATCTCAACATCAAGTCACGTTCTAAGCCCAAGTTTGAACGAAGTGGGATTATGGGTTGAAATGCAAAGTTCTCTTTTTCGACATATGAAATCATATTTGGACACTCGTTTGAGAGTTGTACACTACAATCTTAATTGGTGGCGAAGACGTGTAGTTCTTGGGCCGCCCTTTCTCACCTTCGGGTCACGTTCTACGCCAAAGTTAGAACGAAGTGGGATTATGGGTTGAAAGACAAAGTTCTCCATTTCCACATATGAAATCATATTTGGATACCCATTTGGGAGTTGTACACTACAGTCTTGATTGAGGGAGAAAACGCATAGTTCTTAGGCCGCTTTTTCTTCACTTTGGTCACGTTCTAGGCCCAAGTTTGAACGAAGTGGGGTTATGGGTTGAAATGCAAAGTTTTTTGTTTCCACGTATGAAATCATATTTTTATACCCATTTGACAGTCGTACACTACAGTCTTTATTGCAGGCGAAGACGCGTAGTTCTTGGGCCGCTTTTTCTCATCTTCGGGTCACGTTCTAGGCCCAAGTTTGAACGAAGTGGGATTATGGGTTGAAACACAAAGTTCTTCGTTTCCATATATGAAATCATATTTTAATACCCATTTGACAGTTGTACACTACAGTCTTTATTGCGGGCAAAGACATGTAGTTCTTGGGCCACATTTTCTAAACTTTGGGTCACGTTCTAGGCCCAAGTTTGAGTGAAGTGGGGTTATGGGTTGAAACACAAAGTTATATGTTTCCATTTATGAAATCATATTTGGATACCCATTTGAGAGTTGTACACTACAATCTTGATTGCGGGCAAAGACTTGTAGTTCTTGGGCCACTTTTTGTCAACTTCGGGTCACGTTCTAGTCCCAAGTTGAAATGAAGTGGGATTATGGTTTGAAACGCAAAGTTCTCCGTTTCCACGTATGAAAACATATTTGGATACTCATTTGAGAGTTGTACACTACAGTCTCAATTGCGGGCGAAGAAGTGTAGTTCCTGGGATGTTTTTTCTCAACCTTGTGTCACAGTCTAGTCCCAAGTTTGAATGAAGAAGGATTATGGGTTGAATCCCAAAGTTCTATGTTTCCACATATGAAATCATATTTGGATACCATTTTTGAAAGTTGTACACTACAGTCTTGATTGCGAGCAAAGACCTGTAGTTTTTGGGCCATTTTTTCTCAACTTTAGGTCACATTCTAGTCCCAAGTTTGAACGAAGTGGGATTATGGGTCGAAACACAAATTCTTTGTTTCCATGTATGAAATAATATCTGGATACCCATTTGAGAGTTGTACACTACAATCTTGATTGCGGGCGAAAACGTGTAGTTCTCGGGCCACTTTTATGCTACTTCGGGTCACATTCTAGGCCCAAGTTTGAACGAAGTGGGATTATGGGTTGAAACGCAAAATTCTCCGTTTCCTCATATGAAATCATATTTGGATACCCATTTGAGAGTTGTAAACTACAGTCTTCATTGTGGGAAAACACGTGTAGTTCTTGGGCCACTTTTTCTCAACTTCGGGTCACGTTCTATGCCCAAGTTTGGACAAAGTGGGATTATGG
Source organism: Picea mariana (assembly GCA_032191745.1). Lineage (NCBI taxonomy): Eukaryota > Viridiplantae > Streptophyta > Pinopsida > Pinales > Pinaceae > Picea > Picea mariana. Next base: position 12,406 of record JASDQU010226355.1, on the reverse strand, counting down.
GATGAAACGGAAATTTCTTCGTTTCCACGTATGAAATCATATTTGGATACCCATTTGAGAGTTGTACACTAGAGCCTTCATTGCGGGCGAAGAAGCGTAGTTCTTGGGCCGCTTTTTTTCAACTTTGGGTCACGTTCTAGGCCTATGTTTGAACGAAGTGGGATTATGGGTTGAAATGCAATGTTCTTTGTTTCCACGTACGAAATCATATTTGGATACACATTTGAGAGTTTTACACTACAGTCTTGATTGTGGGCAAAGACATGTAGTTCTTGGCCGGTTTTTTCTCAACTTCGTGTCACGTTCTAGGCCCAAGTTTCAACGAAGTGGAATTATGGGTTGAAACGCAAAGTTTATCATTTGCACGTATGAAATCATATTTGGATAACCATTTGAGAGTTGTACTCTAGAATCTTGATCGTCGGCGAAGACGTGTAGTTCTTGGGTTGTTTTTTATCAACATTAGGTCACGTTTTAGGCCCAAGTTTGAACGAAGTGGGATTATGGGTTGAAACACAAATCTCTCAGTTTCCACGTATAAAATTATATTTGGATACCCATTTGAGAGTTCTACACTACAGTCTTGATTGTGGGCGAAGACGTGTAGTTCTTGGGCCGCTTTTTCTCAACTTCAGGTCACATTCTAGGCCCAAGTTTGAACAAAGTGGGATTATGGGTTGAAACGGAAAGTTCTTTGTTTCCACCTATGAAAACATATTTGGATAGCCATTTGAGAGTTGTACACTACAGTCTTGATTGCGGGCGAAGACGTGTAGTTCTTGGGCCACTTTTTCTCAACTTCGGGTCACGCTCCAGGACCAAGTTTGAACGAAGTGGGATTATGGGTTGAAATACAATGTTCTTTGTTTCCATGTATGAAATCATATTTGGATACCCATTTGAGAGTTTTACACTACATTCTTGATTGCAGGCGAAGACGTGTAGTTCTTGGGTCACTTTTTCTAAACTTCGGGTCACGTTCTAGGCCCAAGTTTGAACAGAGTGGGATTATGGGTTGAAATGCAAAGTTCTTTGTTTCCATGTATGAAATCATATTTGGATACCCATTTGAGAGTTGTATACTACAGTCTTAATTACGGGTGAAAATGTGTAGTTCTTGGGCCGCTTTTCTCAACCTTGGGTCAAGTTCTACGCCCAAGTTTTAACGAAGTGGGATTATGGGTTGAATTACAAATTTCTTCGTTTCCACGTATGAAATCATATTTGGATACCCCTTTGACAGTTGTACACTACAGTCTTTAGTGCGGGCGTAAACGCGTAGTTCTTGGGCCGCTTTTTCTCAACTTCAGGTCACGTTCTAGACCCAAGTTTCAACGAAGTGGTGTTATGGGTTGAAACACAACGTTCTTTGTTTCCAGTTATGAAATCATATTTGGATACCCATTTGAGAGTTGTACACTACAGTCTTGATTGCGGGCGAAGACTTGTAGTTCTTGGGCCGCTTTTTCTCAACTTCGGGTCACCTTCTAGGCCCAAGTTTGAACGAAGTGGGATTATGGGTTGAAACGCAATGTTCTCCGTTTCCACGTATGAAAACATATTTGGATACCCATTTGAGAGATGTACACTACAGTCTCAATTGCGGGTGAAGAAGTGTAGTTCTTGGGCTGCTTTTTCTCAACTTCAGTTCACGTTCTTGTCTCAAGTTTGAATGAAGCAAGATTATGGGTTGAAACGCAAAGTTCTATGTTTCCACGTATGAAATCATATTTGGATACCATTTTTTAGAGTTGTACACTACAGTCTTGATTGCGGGCGAAGACGTGTAGTTCTTGGGTTGTTTTTTCTCAACTTCAGGTCATGTTCTAGTCTGAAGTTTGAATGAAGTGGGATTATGGGTCGAAACGCAAATTCTTTGTTTCCATGTATGAAATAATATTTGGATACCCATTTGGGAGTTGTACACTACAATCTTGATTGCGGGCAAAGACGTGTAGTTCTTGGGCCACGTTTATGCTACTTCGGGTCACTTTCTAGGCCCAAGTTTGAACGAAGTGGGATTATGGGTTGAAACGCAAAGTTCTTTGTTTCCGCATATGAAATTATAATTGGATACCCATTTGTGAGTTGTAAACTACATTCTTGATTGTGGGCGAAGACGTGTAGTTCTTGGGCTATTTTTTCTCAACTTCGGGTCACGTTCTACGCCCAAGTTTGGATGAAGTGGGATTATGGGTTGAAATGCAAAGTTCTATGTTTCCACGTATTAAAACATATTTGGATGCCCATTTGAGAGTTGTACACTATAGCCTTTATTGCAGGCGAAGACTTGTAATTCTTGGGCCGCTTTTTGTCAAATTCAGGTCACGTTCTAGGCCCAAGTTTGAAAGAAGTGAGATTATGGGTTGAAACGCAAAGTCTTCGTTTCCACGTATGAAATCTTATTTGGATACCCATTTGAGAGTTGTACACTACAGTCTTGATTGCGGGAGAAGATGTGTAGTTCTTGGGCCGCTTTTTCTCAATTTTGTTTCACGTTCTAGGCCCAAGTTTGAACGAAGTGGGGTTATGGGTTGAAAGGTAAAGTTATCTTTTTCCATGTATGAAATCATATTTGGATACCCATTTGAGAGTTGTACACTAAAGTCTTCATTGCGGGCGAATAAACGTAGTTCTTGGGATGTATTTTCTCGACTTCAGGTCACGTTCTAGTCCCAAGTTTGAACGAAGTGGGATTATGGGTCAAAACGTAATGTTCTTTGTTTCCATGTATGAAATCATATTTGGATACCCATTTGAGAGTTGTACACTACAGTCTTCATTGCGAGCGAAGATGCGTAGTTCTTAGGCCGCTTTTTCTCAACTTCGGGTCACGTTCTAGGCCCAAGTTTCAACGAAGAGGTATTATGGGTATCCACATATGATTTCATACTTGTAANGTATGAAATCATATTTGGATACCCATTTGAGAGTTGTACACTACAGTCTTCATTGCGAGCGAAGATGCGTAGTTCTTAGGCCGCTTTTTCTCAACTTCGGGTCACGTTCTAGGCCCAAGTTTCAACGAAGAGGTATTATGGGTAGAAACACAAAGTTCTTTGTTTCCACATATGAAATCATATTTGGACACCCATTGAACAGTTGTACACTACATTCTTGATTGCGGGCGAAGACGCGTAGTTCTTGGGCCGCTTTTCTGAACTTCGGGTCATGTTCTAGGCCCAAGTTTGAACAAACTGGGATTATGGGTTGAAATGCAAAGTTCTTTGTTTACAAGTATGAAATCATATGTGGATACCCATTTGAAAGTTGTACACTAGAGTCTTGATTGTGGGCGAAGATGTGTTGTTATTGGGCTACTTTTTCTCAACATTGGGTCACGTTCTAGGCCAAAGTTTGAACGAATTGGGATTATGGGTTGAAACACAATGTTCTTAATTTCCATGTATGAAATCATATTTGGATACCCATTTGAGAGTTGTACACTACAGTCTTGATTGCGGGCGAAGATGTGTAGTTCTTGGGCCGCTTTATCTCGACTTTGGGTCACGTTCTAGGCCCTAGTTTTAATGAAGTGGGATTATGGCTTCAAACACAAATTTCTCTATTTCCACGTATGAAATAATATTTGGATACCCATTTGAGAGTTGTACACTGCAGTCTTGATTTCGGGAGAAAACGTGTAGTTCAGCTGAGGGAAAACTGTATTTCTTGTTAGGAACCTTTGTAGTTGTTACTTTCACTAGCATTTTCTGTGTTGCTTAGCCAATTGAGGGACTAGTGAAGCAAGAAAATAACGTGTGCCTCAAGAAAATCAGAATGATCTGAATCTGCCGATTTCTTTTGTTGATTCTTATCATGTATCATTTGTTTGCAGCGTGTGGATTTATGTGGGGTAGTGGGATCTGGGCTGAAGCATGTTGTTATAAGGTGTTGATACCGTGCTTATTACCATTTCTATGTTTATTCCCTGCTATTCATTATCACTGAGGCATGTGTTGTTGGCTTCCATATAATTGTTGAAGTTTATTTTATAGGTCTCTATTTGTTCATTTTTAGACTCATCTAACTGGTTATTTTATCATATTAAAATGGGTAATATTGAATCAATGATCTTATGTTGGTTATGTTGGGGATACTAATGAAATTCTATTTTAAAAAACCATGAGCTTCAAGTATCCATCCAAGACTAGTTTATAGGACACAATGCATTTTATAGAGTGTTGGCATTCGGAAGTCACTCCTGGATTGCTAGCAGGAGCAGAGCCCGAAGCCCATCAGATTTAATGTCACGGTTTGATTTAAAGGGTGATCAAACGGAGGAAGACTCAGAACTATATCATATCAACTCAGAAACCAGACCAGACATGCATGAACGAGTGAGGTCTTGCGTAAACTTCAAAC
>JASDQU010226353.1:4340-17407 GCA_032191745.1 Picea mariana | reverse complement strand
TTTTAGATGTAGTTGTTTTGTGAGGCTGGCGGTGAAAACCAACCTCGTTTGATTAAAAGTGGGAGTGGATAGTCATGTCAAGAAAAGATGGGGTATTTTCAGAATCCCTTTGGAGGAAACTTACTTAGACCTCCACGTTTCAAGAAGAAGCTATGTAAGTGGTGAGTGACTTTTGTGTGTGAGTGAAAGTGTGCCAATTTTTAGTTAATTCGATGTCACCTTGCTGCATGTGGACTTCGCTTGGTCCTTTACAAGAGTTTGATTACCTAATTAGCTAGATGTCTTTGGTACAACCTTGCGGAATTCAAAAGCCCTAGGAAGATAGCATGTGGACATGTGGGTCCGTTACTATCCTTTAACTCCCTATGGTGATGTAATCTAGAAAAAGCATGAAACTATCCTAGATTTGAACATGTGGGCATGTATGGGCCCATTACAAACCTTTAAACTCTCCTAGTATTTTGATCTAAGAAAGCAACAATTTCTAACACTATCCTATTTTTGTAGCATGTGGGAATGTATGGGCCCGTTACAATATTTAAGATATGTTGGAAAAATAAAACTAAGAGGGGTCCCAAGAAGGGCCATTGTCCTCTCCTAAAGGTTTTAAACTTTGTTTAAGGGAGATGAGATTGTTTTCACAATCTTTTTCTGATTCTCAAGATCGCTTGGAGGCACAAGAGAAGAGCATACTCAACGATTGCTACTTCAACTTCTAGTCCCAAATGTGAGTTAGATGTGATTAAATATGATTGTCCACTTATGTTTGTAAGTCAAAACAAGCCATCCATGTGGCAAAAAGCAAAGATGGGAAATTGATTTTTATCCTCCTAAGTGCCTATGTGTGTTTTAGACTAACCCCTTTATATGATGAGGGGACTAAGTGTAATGTGGTTTTACAACATTTTTGACATCATTTTTTAGAAGGCAGATGGCCTTCCCCACATCCCAAAAACTTACAATGTGAAATTTTGTTCAAATGCGTGGCCCCTAGTGTACACAGAGGCGCACAGAGCGCAGGTGCATGAACGAAGATGAGTCAGAAAGCGCATGCGCGCAGAGAAAAGATGTCGTTTAAGAGCATGCGTGCACAATGCGCGTCTGTGGGGTATAATACTCGTGCACCTGTAAAAAACGGTCGAGAAAGAAAATCCGGATGGATTTCTCTCAATTCTCCTGTGAATTGACTAGTTAGTAGGTCGACAGAGGCCGGTTTGTGCACCTGCAAGTTAAACAAACTAAAAGAAGAGAAAAATAAACCCAAATGAGGGAGGAATTTGATACCTTTCCCCAGTATGGTCGCCAATCTGTTGCACCCTTTTTGTCACCTTGGTGAGCAAATAAGAGGTGCTTACATGCCCAGTTGGGTCTTGCTGAGCATGACAACTGTAGAGGAAAGAGTTAGAGAAATAAAAACAAAACTATAAGCAAGAATTAAACTAATACAAACTAAAATCATAAGCATATGGATAAACACAAAAAGACCAATATCACCAATGTTTTTTAGGCTGATCTATTGATGAAATCAAAGCACCAAGAAGAAAGGGGACTATGAGTCCCTTCTTCCTCCAAGCGAAGGCTCTTGGACCCTCACAAGCTTGCTCTCCTTACAACAAGAAAAATGAAAATGGTGATGAAAGAACTCCTTGCAAATCCACTCAATGGAGAGGTGGATTGCTCAATGAAATGGTGCCAAAGTGCTTTTGTCAAGGATGGAGTCCTTAAAACAATATAGGCAGCATAACATTACATGAAATTCCTTGAGAAAATGAGGTGCATTCATGGCTTTTTATAGCATTGCATTGGGTTATTGTGTAACTCCTTTGTAGTGTGAAAAGAGGCTCTTTAGGGCATTATTAGGTCTTTGACCAGCCTACCATTCGGATTCAGCTCAGATTTGAGGGTCAAATCGTCTTGGGAGATGATCCATAAGTGGTTGGGAGGCCGACCACTTCAATAAATGTGTCATTTAGCAGGTGCGTGGCTTTTTGCGCTAATAGCCACGCATCGTGCGCGTATGCGCGCATAATACGTTCCTGTTCTGCACATGTGCACGTGCTCCCAACTTCTGTAAAGCGCTCTTCAATTTTCCACTAATTTGTATAGTTTTTTGCCCTTTTTGAATGCTGTGAGATTAATTCATTGGCCATGAATGACTTCATTACTGTTTGACGATGCTGAGTTCTTGTAACCATGTGCTGACGAAATTTCAGTGATAACACTAGGTTTAGCTTAGATCCAAGATTTGTTTAATCTTGCTTTGATACCACTTATACAGACCAACATATATGCTATGATACCACTTGTATTAGAACGACTCGTATAGTCTCTAATACCACTTGTAAAGAAATAAACACCCACACTAAACCAACCAGGAAAGAGAATATAGATTTAAACGTGAAATAAATGAAAAACACACATAGTACACAAAGATTTTACCATGGAAACCCTTAACCGGGAAAACCAACATTCCTTGAGCATGTTGCTCTCTTGTTTTCTTATTCATTCATTGAATAAAGAGTTACGTGAATAATATTGGTCTATTCCTAAGACACAATCACCATCATACTCTCTTTCTTTACAAAAAAAAAACCTGTAGCCAATTCGGCTTGCATCTACATGATCTCCACAATTCTTCTAAAGATTCATTAACTTATTACAATTACAACACAACTTATTTATAGGCTTTATAGCACACAAAACCCAAAATCATGGCACTAAAAAATGGTTGTAGATCAACATAGATAATTGGATGCAATCTTGCGAATCTCAAGATTTCATTATAGTCGACTACCAGTCAGTTACCAGTTGACTACCCAGTCAACCTCCAGTTGGTCTTCAGTCGGTTTCCAATCGACCATCTACCCACTGATCGATCAACCACTTCGACCTTCAATTTTTTGGTCAATCACTTTGACCTTGACATAAGAAACAACTCGACTTGTCCATCCACTTGAACATTCATCAAGCCGATCCACCTCAACTAACTAGTTGGTTGACTATTCTTTCACTGCAAAGAATATAACAACCCAACAATTGAGAATACTTTTAGTTTTTCTTATTTCTCCAGCTATAAGAGTGAAATAGTATCTTAATCCTCGAGGATCATTTTGCATTGAAATCCTAGGCATTATAGATCTCAGAGACAAATTCCTTGACAAATAACTTCTTCTTCTAATAGTTATACATTTTATTTAAAAAAACCGAGGGCTCGATACTCTGTGTTTTGAATATATCATGGAAGAATATTATGCTACTATACTTAGATAATTTGTTTTATTATACTTGTAAACTGTATATTGTGCATATATTTTTTTATGAAATTTAACCCACAATAACGAATAAATATAAATATGATATCAGATATCAATATAAAACAATGCAGTTGTTGATTAGAAGCTCAATTTTATACACAAATTTATATACAATAACAAAACTTTCTAATAATAAATTCTCAAAGGAGCTAATGGGCTCAACATGTTGTTTCTATAGCAGGAACGATAATGGAAAGTGTCTCTCCTCCACCAGACTATTTTATTACCAAATATAAAAAAATGCTAAGTATCCTATCAATTAAATTTGGTACCTGTATTCCTTGGGCGCTACTTTGAATTTGACCTTGTCATTGCAGTAGTCATAGACAAGATACCACCTCCTTACCTAATTTAATTTGAGTCTATCCCTTGCGCTGAAGAGAGCATATATTCTCTTGTTCCACCAATTTTGTGTGTTGACTCCCTTGTATAACCTTGAGTTTCTATTCCACTCACAGCCGTCGATGTAAATGTTTCTAAACTGAGCAACACATGGGTAAGGTGTAGTCTAAACATTCTACATTTTCACCTTTCTCTGAGCACATTTTTTCGATGAGTTTTTCCCAAAATCCGGCCATAAATTTAGAAGGGTAGTTGGAATTGTAGATTTCAATGGTTGAGATTACATATTTTTGGTGCCCTGGGGTTTTTGAAGACGTTGAAACAATTTATGCATTCAAAAATTTGATCTAAGAAATTTAAAATTGTGATTTCTCCAACAATTGTATTGCTGGATTTCGATGAGAGTTGCTAGAAAAAGTAAAAAAGATAGAACATTTAGACCATGCCAATGGGAAAGGCTTCCAAGTGATCTTTGTCCAACTCTCACCATTCCTCGCATTGCATTGTTTTGATGCATTGTGATGGGTATGCTATCTACCAATGAGGCAATAAGTTCTCTTTAGATCCAAAGAGCAATTTGTTTCGTTGGATTTCAATATCTTCCCACAGCCACAACCACAACCACAACCAACATAGTGCTGGAATAAATCTTTCAAAACTTTTGTAGAGACTAGGGCTTCTTGTAGCCACAACCATCATAGAGTTGGAATACAACTTTTCCACAGAGACTTGGGATTCAAACCATTGAACTGGTTGTAAATCAACAAAATAATGATAGGTGAATGACATGTATGGTGTTGGTGAACTAACATACATGTAAGCAGTTCAACTAAGGACGCTTGTTGGATATGCATGCCACGCCCCTTTAATTTGAGCCTGTAGTTTTTGTGTCTTTTTAACGTGGCATGCACATTAAATCGAAGCACATGCTCTCCATAATCCATTTCCTTGGTTTAAATGTTTGACTTATCTTTTCCAAAAGACTGAAGTGACAATTTGAATATTAGTGTGGGTATCTAGATATTCCTTGGTCATCACACATCTCATAGATTTGTCAGCAATGTTATTCATAGAGATTTTTAACCTATGGTTTAATCATATTTTCGTATGAAACCTTATCACCAATACAAATGTAGAGCTAATATTTAACCAACATTATTGTATTTAATTACATTGATTATGATGGTGTTATTGGACTTTTTCCAATAATATTATTAATATGGTGTGTATGTTTTTATAGTTAATCATTTATGTTCTTGGAGTTTTCTAGAAATAAATTATGTAAGTATTTTTATTGTTCAAAGTTTCAAGTGGACACTCCACCTATTATTAGGGACACGTAAAGCTGAAAATGATAATAGAAAAGGGTTGTTGGGTTGAGAATCTATAGAGTAAAGATAAAAGATAACCGTTGTAAAAGAGAGTAAAAAAAATGTTTTTAAGTGTCTGTTGAAAATATGATGGAAAATGATGGAAAGAGTCAAAGGGATAAGTAATGGAAAAAGGAAATTAAAATGATTAAATTAGCACAAATTTATAAAGAATGAAGGGATAAATAAATTAAAATGATTGAATTATACAAGTGGGAGAAAATAAGAGAAGATTAAATATATAATTAAAATGTAAAGGAAAATTGATTAAAGGGGGTGTGCAAGGAGGAGGTGGGGGGAATGAAGAAAATAAAATATTTGAAAAAGGTAAGGGTGGAGGAAAGAAAGGAATCAAGGGGAGGAGAAAAGAAGCCAAACAAAATAACTAAAAATAGGAGGGGTGGAATTTTAAGTGACATAAACGATGAATGATGGGTTTCTAGGTTTGGCCAAGTTTGTAGTCATCTTAACGATTAAAATTGTGAGGGTATTTTTCAATTTCTAGCGCTTCCCTAATGATTCGAGATTAGTAAAAGGGGATTGACACAAGAATTTTGGTTAGATCAAAGCAATATCAAATGTTCAGAATTATGGGAGTGTTCAACGATCACTGATTTGGAAATACAGTTGTAGGAAGTGTTTGCTATATATGCTTCTTCAGATGATTTTTGAATGACCTCCTTGTTTGGCCAATGTATAATTTTTCATAGGAACATGGAATTTGGTAAACTCCTTGGCCAAACATAGGGTCAAATTTATCTTTGACAATTCTAAATAATTGTTTAAGACTTTTATAGCGTTTAAAAATAGTTTTAATATTTCTTTTGGTGAAAATCTTTGAGATATGAACAATAGTGCCCTAGATGTAGGGTAAAGAAATGAGGGCTAGGGGAGGTATTGAAGGAGATTTTTTTTGGATTTAGAATGAAGGGATAAGTGAAAAACTTTGTTGATTTGAGGGTATGGAGTAATCATCATACATTAACCAAACTAGGAGCTCATTCAATTTGTTTTTGAAGGAGCATATAGTGGACACTTCCCAGAAGTCTTCTGAGTTACCAAGGATTTGTTTTCTCATGTTTATTGACTTGGTTTTGATCTCTATTGTCTGGATTTGAGCAATAAGAATTAGATCTACGAATAGATGAGGATTTTTCGAGATAAATGCTTTTAGAAGAAGAACTTGTTGTCAAAATTTGGGGGTCGAATGTTTCATTTCAGCATTGCATATGAAATTTCTAGAGGCTACAAGATTTTTGGTGGGCTGGCAATTGCAGACAAGGAAGGCAACTTGAAGCTGGGAAAGACAAGGAAGGCAACTTGAAGCTGGGAAGCTTTTAAGTAACTTAATGCAGCTTGAAGCTCAGAATCTAAAAGTAGCAGATCAGGCTTCACCAATGCTTTGCAATTTTTATGTTGGTCAATGTTAATATAATGGATCAAATATATGGTTGTTGTAAAAAGAAAAGCCATTTGAATGGGATGACACGGGATTATAGGATAGACAAATTTTAAAAGGATTTATAATTTTTATGTTTTTGTCAAGGTTATGATTGTTGTAGAAAGGGAATTCAATTAATTGGGATGAAATAATAAGTAATAAGGAAAGTTTAGAAAAGATTTCAACATTAGTATTTTTGAAGTTTATCATTTGTTGTTTAATTTATTTTTTTCAAATTAATATTCCAAGTAATATTTATTTATTTGTTTTTTGTAATCTAAATGTTTTAGGTTTTGAATTTTTTTTATTAGAATTCAGCTATATAATTGTTGGTGAAATCAACTTTTTGTTGTTTTAATTATATTTTTGAATGCATAAATGAGTTTCGTGCTACGAAAAACTCCTAGAACACTCAAATTGTACAGACTCAACAACTCAAATGCAATTCCAACAATTCCTAACCGGATTTTAGACAAAATTGATTGAAGAAATGCCCAGTAAAAATCCAAAATGTAGAATATTTAGACTACATATTTGTTCTTGTCTTATCTATTCCCCATCGAATTATCAAACAATCAAAGTCATTCAAAGAACCTTTTTATGGAGTGGTCTACAACATGACTCTAAATGGTCATTAATAGCATGAAAGAAAGTATACACTCCTTAATCTTTGGGGCGATTGGACCATTTGGGCCATGATCTGCAAAGGTAAGTACGTAGATATTTTTTCACAAACAAGGCTGGTGCTCCCCATGGAGACACACTAGGTTGAATGTAGCCTTTGTCCAACATCTCCTTTAGTTGTTGATTTGAAAATAGGGGGCTAACTGGTTTTTCTATGCAAGCACCCTCTACTGCATTAAAATAAACTTCAGGACCTTGCTCAATGTCTTAGTTGTGCAAAAGGATTTATGTGAGTAACCTGGCTTCTGGGCGTTTCCCGTGCCTAAGCCCAGCACGAGTGCCATCTTCCACAAATCACACCAAAATGTCTCACAATTAGGGGACTAGCACCCAAACTACAGAGGTGCTTGGACGTGTGGGTCATGTGACCACGTCCCCGTGCAATTGTGGGAACCTGTTGCAACGGTTAGACATATGCCAAGTGCTGCGTGATGGGGAGATCCATTTGCAAGAGTGTTTTAGGTAGTGACAAGTGTCAGTGTGTGGAGCAGAACCGTTTGAAATGTTTTAGATTCCCGTGCAAACTTTGTGGCATGGTCATATGGGGACACACATATAAACGGGGGTTGGGGCTAAGCCCCAACTCGAACCCCGCCCCAAAATACACCATACTCAACTTTAAAATTATATGGGAATGTTATATGGTAAGACCTTTGGTGCGGGCGTACCGGTAGTCAAGCCTTTGCCAAACCCTTGCCATGTGCGGGAGGTCCGGGGTTCGACCCCCGTGGACTCCACATAAATTTTACCATATACCAAGGTGCCATGTGGCAGCCCATGCCTGGGCCACATGGCACCACACAATTTTCCAAAAAGGATGCCACATGTCCAAAATTCATTCACCCACATATTCTGCCAACTCAGCACTTTCCACGTCATCACTTGCCAACTCAGTGCTTGCCACATCAGCACTTGCTAACTCAACACTGACATGTCACCTACTACGTGTGGGTTCGTACCCTGCCATGTCAGCCTATACGCACTGTACAGTGAGCGAAAGTTTGTCTATTTGACAAAATGAACAAAACACAATATCTCACTCATACGATGTCTGTTTGAACCTGTTCGAGTTGCGTTGGGTTCGTGAGGACAAGGCCTACGCATCTGTCTATTTTGAAGTGATTACGAGCACTTTGATTTTTGGGCTAGAATTTTTGACCCCTGGTCCAGATTCTGATTAGGTGTAGTTTGAGCTCAACTAGCTATGGTGTACTCATTCTATAGGGTGTTCTAGATATCGGCATTGATCCTGGTACAAGTTCTATTTAAAAGTCAATATCTCTTCTTGGAGGTAGACCTGGTACCTCTTCTGGAAACACATTTTTATATTCTCTTAATATGGGATGGTCCTCTAGGCTTGGTTTATTGTTCTCAACAGAGTTCAATACTTGTATTGCATACAAAAGACATCATTTTCTGCAATACTTTTTCACTTGAAGGGTTGATATTTGCCTCACTGTGACAAGATTTTGAATTCCTTGTCGGGTTATTTTTCTTCCTTCTTCTTCTTCATCTTCACACTCCAAATTTTTATTGTAACAGTCCAAATTGGTTTTATCGGTAGCCAACCCGTCCATGCCAATCAACAAGTCATAGGATCCTAATTGGATCATGTTTAAGGTTGCTTGGGTGGGTAATCCATTCATAATGAATTGGCATGTTGGTATGACCTCTATTACCTTTCTTTTAGTTCCAATGGCTAGTTGCACCAACCATGATTTAACATGTTTTACTTGCTACAATTTACATTTCTCAATAGTTTGAGGGGAAACATAACTCATATTAGAACCAGGGTCAATTAAAATGGAAACTAGATGGTTGGCGATCATACCTTCCATATCCACCACTGAAGCTTGGTGGTCAACTTGTCTATTATCCAAAGCTACATAAATTTGTGGCATGCTCCTAGCCACATCATTGACTGTGGTATCCTTCTGGATGTTGTAGAATCTTTTATTGTTCTGTTGCCTATGTGGACAATCCCTCAACAAATGTTCTTCTCCACAACCCCAACATTTCAAGGGTTCTCTCTTTGTGTTATCAGTCTTACCCGAGGTTGTTCCAAAGAGTTTATTACCACTCTGAGATGAGAAATTATGCTAATATACACTCTTAGTAGGAAGGATCATCTTAGAAATTTTCCCATGGTTCTTAAATCTAGAGGGTTTAAACCCCTTCTTCTTGAATCCCAAATTACTTTTCTTCTTCCATTCCTCATGAGGTTATGTCTTATTCTTGAATTTCTCATAGCAGTACCTTTCCTTCCGGATGGTATCTTCTAAGGTATTGGGTTCATCAAATTCAATTATGTCTCGGAAGGACTGAGTTAGTCCACTAATAAATCGTTGCATATTTACCTTTTCATCCTTTATATAGGGCACATACCTTATCAACTCAAGAAATTTGTTGATATATTCATCTATTGTGAGTTGTTCTAGCTTGAGTTCATAGAACTCCTTGGTCTTCCCATCAAAGTATTTTTCCGAAAGATACTTCTTCTTGAAGTACTTTTCAAATTGTTTCCATGACAAGTCCTTCTCATGGATTCCTTTCACATTCCTAAGGTCCTCCCACCAAATGGAGGCCTTTCTATTCAAGTTGAAAATGGTTATTCGAGCCTTTAAGTTTTCAGAGAGTCATGGAATCTTAAGTACATCCTCAGGCCGAGTAACCAAACTTCTGCGTCTTCCCCCTTTTTAATCTCTCCATCGAAAGTGGGTGGTTTGGCTTTCTTAAACTCTTCAGGGTCATGGCTCTTGGAATGTTTCCTCTTCTTTCTTCTCCTTTGGGAATGTGAATTAGTTTTGCTACTAGAATATTCCTTAGAGTTTTCAATTTCCTCACTAGAGGATTCTTCCGTGGAATGTCTCTTGGCCGCATGTTGGGCCTTCTTTGAGGTGCTCCTCCTTGTGTGGCCACTTTCAGGACCATGCTTTCGTATCTCAGGTGGACTTTGGGTCTTCTTAGTATGGTATCTGTCCACATGACTAGCTACTGGTCCATGTTGCAGGTTCCCTTTTATATCTGATAGGATTTCCAGTAGGATTGCATTAATTTCAATTTGTTTTTCCTGTTCTTTTATCAACCTTTCATTGTCATCCTTACAACTCTGTAATTCTGCCATGAGGCTTCTTACAGTTTCATCCAAATCTGGAGGGGTTTCCACCGCCCTCCTCTCATCAGATTCTTCTTATCTATTGTGGGATATTTCCCCCAACTCATGGTGTGTCACCATCCTTTACGCTACAATTTTCCTGTTGTCCATTGATTGCTTGAGTGTTGATAAAACATTTTATGTTAGTTAATTATCTACTAGTTTATGAATAACACATAGTTCAGATTTTCAAAACATAAAACAACATCAGAAAGTTTCATTCCTCTCTTCAGTAGTGGTTTAGATAAATTTCTTATGAATGGGGTAAGATAGTGTGTTACCCCTTAAAGGTTCTTTAACAGGGTTTTTATGTGATTCATTCATGATCCCAAGCAGACCAAGTGTTGTCGCTCGCTCTGATACCAATTTGTAACAGTCCCGACCCCTAAGTACCCCTTTTAGGGATGGGGCATCAAAAATTTTCTTTTCTTAATCATCTCAAATCCTCTTCCTGGGGTCTCCATCCTCTTCTGCTCATCCAGATATTTCTAGCAATGACTACAATGCTCGGATCCGAGATCTGGATTGGGAATTATGCCCTCCCAAAGCTCTTCAGGCATTATTGGTCAAGGTCCACATGGTGCCCACGTGGGTTCGTCCCATTCATACCATCCCAAGTTTCCTTCAATCCCGGAGCTCCCCAACGCTCCCGCATCTATGGTGGAAATCCATCCATCATTGAATCCATCAACGAAACTTCGTTCTCGTTTAACGTACATGCTTACGGGATTTCAACATTCAACATTGAATGCTCCTTTGTTTTTCCATGCGCATATCCTTTGGAGTCCCGAGACCTTGAAATCTTGTCACGTGGCTCCAGCCTTCAGCCCTTTCGACTTATCTAAGATACTACACCCAGACCTCTAGAGTTCTGAAACCCCGGACTCCCGAAGGGTCCACACTTACACGTGGTGGCGCATTAACGCAGAGGCAGGGACAGGTGGGTCTGGGCCTTTGACCGAATTAACCATAGCGTTCTAGCCTCCCAATCTTCCCAAAGTCCCAAACTCCCAGTGTCCTGGGTACTCCACCAGATTTTGGCCAAGCGAGCATGCGTCAGGGGGATGACACACAGTAAGGGCAGAGAGGACACATGGCCCCATCAATGGGTGACATGTGTCATGTTCTAATGGGCATATAATGTTTGTAAAAAGAACAAATCAAGGTGACATGTGGCATGCCAAATACGGGTCCATGTTACCTTAGGTGATGTCAGTGCGTTGCGTCACTCCAGACTGATAGCCTCTGGGAGTCCCTAGCTTCTGCTACCTACAAAATCTCCCAAATCTTTGAAGTCCGAACTCCCGCCAATAGTCTCTCGTTACCCCTTATATCCCACGGTTGAGATGGCTCCACGTAGATCCATAGATCTACGGCCTCCATTGCTTCACAACTTCAGTGTTCGGGGGATCCGTTGTGTAGCTTCCTCTTTGCTCCCAGAGTGGTCAATGTCGGGCTAACCACAATCTAGATCTGACGGTCAGGAAGGATCCCGAAGCATCCTCAGATCGACGATTCGTGTTAGTTCGCGACTTCGGTGTGTAGGGGTTCTACCCGCTGAACACTCCCTTGCTCCCAGAGTGGTCAACGTCAGGCTAACCATGACATAGATCCAATGGCCAGGAAATATCCCAAAGTGTCCCCAGATCTACGACTCACAACTCTAGCTCGAAGGTCCCTAGGTATTAGTGTTAGGCCACTCGTAGAGGGACACCTGTCAACCTGAAACATGTGAGCAAGATGCGTGGCACATGCCTTAGGTCTTCGCCATCTCTTTACTATGCCATAAGGCCACCACACATGTCATCACCGTTGCTTGGCTCGTGGACTCCCATGTGCTCTTGACGGGGAACGTACGCCCCCACGATCGACGACCCACATTAATTCGCAACTCCGGTATTCAAGAGTTTTGGTGTTATGATACCTTTGTTCTCCTGAAGTGGTCAACGCCGGAGTGACCACGAAATAGATCCAACGGTCAGGTAAGATCTTGAGTATCCCCAAATCTACGGCTCACATTACTTTGCGACCGATAACTGAGTCAGGGCTTAGCAGTGGGACATATCCCACGATCACAGTTAAGGGAACCCCCAGATGTCGGTCAACCTCGTTGCTGACTATAACGACAGGTTGCCTTTGGTTGGTTTGAGAGTAGGAAGGAAATAATATCCCGGAGCTCCGGACTCTCGGAGTTCTGAAGCCAAAGATAGCTTAGCTCCTTTCGGATCTAGCGAAGAGTTCCAAGGTCCCAGTCACATGGAAATTTATCGAGCTCCAGAGGCTACACTCATAGTTCTTAGCCAATATTTGGTCAAGGTCATGGGCATGAGCCCATGGTCTCTTAGATGACTAGTTGGAAGGGAGCACCTTCCATTCATAGAACTTAGGTTCTAAAATAGAGAAAGGTACTTCTCGACTAGCACAGGAATCGTAAACTTATTCCTAAATTCTTTTGAAAACCCATGTCTAATGATTCCCTTGCTTCTAAGCCGAGGCAAACAAAGACCATGCAAAAACATGAAATGTTTATAATGATTAATCAAACAATGTAAATTTAATCGTATACACAGACATTCAACCATCGTTTTAATTATAGTACACAAAGTATACGAATACTTATCAAGAAACACAATAGTGAAGAAATTGCTGAGAGGGGTGCCTGTTTCCACCCAATCGTAGGCACAACAAATCCTAAACGGATTTACTACTGGCCACCCCCTATCTAGATCATGATGCTCAAAGAGAGATGCTTTCTTCTTGTT
>JASDQU010226352.1:2965-17288 GCA_032191745.1 Picea mariana | reverse complement strand
CAAGTATTTGTCTTCCTCAGAGGCTGGTAACAAAATCTGTATGGGTGGATAAAACAACATATTATCACTACAAGAGTTTCTATTTCATACTTTGATGACCTGCATGTGGCTCTGGTAGCCGACTTGACATAAAGCCATGTTCTTTGTCAAAGTTTGTTCGGTTTCCTCTGGATGTAGTTGTAGAGTCCACATATTAGTCGTCACCGCCTAACATTCCAGACCTTTATGTGGGCCGCCATACCTCGCCTGCTATGAGTAAATATATATTCTGATGCATTCTGGTCCATTCTGCAACATTTGATGCACTTTCCACACCTCAGCTACCCGAAGAATTTATGTACCTCAACAGATTTTCATTTTGCATCTGGGCTAGACGTCTCTTCCAATTTATTGTAATAAAGCAAAGAAGTTCCACACACAATTCCTCAGACAAGATTCTCAACCAAACAAATGATCGAATATAGGGAGAATACCAGTCACTTTATACTTGAATTTTTTTCCCCTCCCTTAACTGTTGTGACATAAAACGACTCCGTTCACTTTGAAATCAGCCTGAATAACATTTCTAAGTTGTCTCGGATGTGAATGCTCAAGAACATTGCAAAGAAACCACCTTAAACCCCAACTTTTCGATGATAGAAAGAAATTAATACTTGACAAAGAATGGAATGTTGAATAAGCATCCATTGCAAGCAGGCCATATCTGGAAGAAACAAGGTATTCAAAAAATTGGGATAGATGTACTTCACAACACCGATTAAGTACAAAACCCAAAATTGATATCCCACTTTTTTTTTTACGAATAAAGTGTTTGAAAGTCGAGAAAAGTGTAAAGAAGCTTCATCAATGTACATATCTTTAATTGGTTGACAACAGGATAAATCACAATCGTTGTCGCAAATAGCCTCAGTTGTATTTTGTTACACATCTTATTTGAATATAGAATAATTTCGGTTTATTTCTTAATAATATTTTCCAACTTCTTGTATTTTTTTCAATTGTATTTTTCACCTTCTTCCCTTGTGTCGTTAAACATGAAGGACAAGCTTTTCTTTGTGCTTCTCACTACTTTAATCTAAATAAAACATGGTATGTTCTTTCTTTAAATTTTACATTTAAAAATACTTTTTCATAGGCCATACTTATGTGGCGTCGACTCTGTATTTAAAGAAATAAATTGGACCCGTTATGCTCCCATTCTTTGGGTTCCGTAAATAAATTGAATTCATGAGTTACAACAAGGAAGATGAACTGTTGACACAATGTTCCTATGAAGTATGTTGGATAAATTGCACCTTGTTCTATTTGATGATATCCATGCATATATACTAATATCAGTACTATTTGAAAAAATACTGAAAACTTCCTCTTCAACAAAGCTTAGGCAGTTATGTTTGGGTTTGCGGTATTAAACAAATATGTCGAGTGTTACCTCATTTACATCTTGCAGCCTAGGAGTTCTGTAGTTTGCAATTTATGCTTTAATTACTTAAAGTCACAACAAATTTTGATTGCGTTTAATTTAATTTAGATATTGATGTTTATGGAGAGTCATCATTTTTTGATGTCATTGCAACGAATACAAGATGAATAGATGATAAGGATTTTATGTCGTTGAGACCGCAATGAAAATTCATGTTCCTTGTTGCGCTATGTAAATCTTGTAGTAAAAAAAATTCCTAGTTTCAAAGAAATTTGTGAGCCGAAGAGCATCTTGCAAATTGGGAGATCATTTGTGTTTGAAACATAAACAATCCATTAATATATATTAGTATGAATACTATTCATATAAATACGAAAACTTTCTCCATTGATAGATACTAGTATGAATACTATTGAAATAGATATTAAAACTTCGTCTTGGCCAATACTTAGCTAGTTATCTGGACACCAGGCCTCGGGTTCGCGGTATCCAACACCTATGTCCCATGTTTTGTCATATACATGTTGCAGGAAAAGAACTTCAGTGATGTGCACTTAATGCTTTTACTAGTGAGAAGCCAGTAGAGGTTTAAAAACATTGTCATTAATAAACGGAAAAAAAAGGTTTTCCTGACTCTCAGATACTTATCTCTTTTCCCATTTTTATTTTCCCATTCATTATGGATTTTTGGTTTTATACTTATTCGCGTTTCTATGTACGGTGGGATGACATGTTTTCATCTCTATCTATATCCTCACAAGATAGATCTGACTGACGGTTGTTCCATTCCATACATAGCCAATTTTATGCCTGTCACTGCGGGGCCAACGCTTGCGAGCCCAACTTCTTATTGTTTCGCTATATACACCTTGCACTGAAAACATTTGTGATCTACAATTCTACCATGGGTTCCTCCTATACATTAACTTCATTCAAAGTATCTGTTGTTGATATGCATACCTAGCAACTTCACATCCTTCCTGACATACATCAACAATGGTCTTACCAGTGACAAGTGGACACAGTGGTACGAAAGATACTTTTGTGATCTGCAATTCATGCCTTAACATATCCATCTATATCCTGGCATGACGGATCTGACCAACCACTGTTCCTTTTCATACTTAGCCAATTTTATGTCCGTCATTGCGGCGATGTTGCTTGTTAAATGAGTTGCTTATCATTCCGCTATATACATCTTGCACTCAAAACATTTGTGATCTACAATTCCACCACGGGTTCATTGTATACATTAAGTCCGTTCAAAGTATATGTTGCTTCTTTCCATCCGCAACAACTTCACATCCTTCCTCATATACATTAGCAATGCTCTTACTAGTGGCAAGTGGACACAGTGGTATGAAAGATACTTCCGTGATCTACATTTTATGCATTAATTGGTGAGAACTCAACAGGAATTCACAAGAATTTGCATTAATAAGAAAGTACTAGATGTTCTTCTACGAGATACTTGGTTCTTTTTCCCTTCTCTTCTTCCTGTGTATTATATACAATTCCACTGGGAACTTCTCTGTCCTTTTTCCTTTATTTTGTTCATGTGTATTATGGGACTATAAAATATGGACATGATATTTTATAGAACATGTACAAATTCTGCATTCCATACCTAGAGACATTTTGGGCCTCCATTGTTCTGTGCCCTACAAATAGCACCCTTATTTCCGCGATATACAAATTGACAAGAACACCTGCGGACTGGCTAAGTCAACATTGCACTACTATTGTTCTGTGTTCTCCAAACAAAACTCCCAGATCCGCGATATAGAAATTGACAGACGGAGTGCAGGACTGGTGGGGTGGGGATTGCCATTGTTTATGGATGCTAATCCCTATGAAGTATCTAACAGTATCTAAAAAATTATTTTAGTTTTTATTTTTTCCCTATATAACAGTATCTAAAATATTATTTTGAATACTAAAATAGCTCTCAGTAGTGACAGCTAGACACAGAATTATGAATCAGTTGGGATTGCACTCTCTACAATATACAAATTGACTAATGGATTCTGACATCATCCACTCTTCCATGTTACAGATTATGCATTCCAATGTTCGGAGTGACACAATTAGAAGGTTCAGGCCTCGCCTCCTTTACAAACACTTTCTCAGCCTATTTTTCATCCTCCTGTTTCCCGGTTCACGAAATATGCAGCTCCAGTGTTGGCGGGTTGACATATGTTTATCTACATTTATATAATCAGACAACGAATCCGACCGAACACTATTGCTTTCGATTCTTTCGATGTTTTTCTGCTATATACATATTCCACTCTAAATTTCCATGATCTATAGTTCCACTGCTAACTACTCCATTCTTTTTCCCATTTTTTTATTCCCGTGTATTATGGGACTATAAAGTATGCACATGATATCTTATAGAGCATGTACTAATTCCGATGATATTTTATAGAGCATGTACAAATTCCGCATTCAATATCTAGCGACATTTTGGATCGCAGGTTCTCTGGCGGGCGGGGTCAAACTTGGACCTCCATTGTTCCATGGCCTATAAATAGCACCCATAGTTCCGCGATATACAAATTGACAAGTGAAACTATGGACTAGTTGACTCAACATTTCACTTTCATTATTTCGTGTCCTCCAAATAGCGCTCGCAGTTCTATGTATACAAATTGACACACGAAATGAAGGACTGGCGGGGTGGATATTGCCATTGTTTACGGATGCTAGTCCCTATGAACTATCTAACAGTATCTAAAAAATTATTTTGATTACTAAATTAGCTCTTGGTACTGACAACTGGACACAAAGGTACGAAACAATTGGGATTGCACTCTCCGCAATATACAAATTGACCACTGGATTTTGACATCGTCCCCTCTTCCGTGTTACAGATTATGCATTCAAATGTTCGAAGCGATACAATTAGAAGGTCCGGACATGGCCTCCTTTGCAGACACCTTATCAAACTATTTTGGATTCTCCTGTTGTCGGGTTCACAAAATCTACAATTCCAGCATGGCCACTCTACCAGTACTCACAAATGTTTCAAAGTATCTCTCACTACCTTCCATCCCCACGAACTTCATGTCCTTCCAGTTGTGCTACCATATCCTCTTCATTGTTAAGTGTATTGCACTCAAAAAGTTCTGAGACATACAATTTGACCCTTGCACCCTCACCCTCAACGCTTTTACATTGCAACCCTGTTTTGTAGCTGTCTTTTTTCCCCTACCCACGACCTCCGTACTTTCTTACTATGCGATTAGAAACCTTTCACGCTAATAGTTGACCATGCAGGAACCCTCAACATTGTCATTAATGGCCAAAAACCTCGAGGAGATCTCCCATTATTACACATTAAACCAAGATGTGTGGAGAGTTATTTTGTCCCTTCCGATTGTTCATCTCCAACACACGTCCTCGTGTTGGGCAGCTCAAGAAATCTACAATGCTTAATTGCTCATTGAAATATGCAACGTGTTGGCATTTCTATGTATGCAATTAGTATTGTTTAATGCTAACAACGCATCATGCAACAACCATCCAAATTGTCATTAATCAACGAAAGTATCAAGGACATCTCCCATTCACACGCTTTCAACCAAAATTTGTGCAAGGTTATATTATCCCTTCCAACTTTTCATTTCATTCATCGGCTGGAATAAATAAATGTTCTTGTAGACTTATGGAACTAGGTCGACACCAGTTTTGTGGAGATACAGTAAATATGTTTGCACAAGAGGACCACAACTTTCAGTGGTCCAAGGCATACTTTTACTATTCATCCTGTTCCGCCCAAAACAAAGTGATTTGGACCTCTGGAATCACTCGTGCAGGCTGCGATCCTGAGGTTTTTTACTCTAAGGAGGTGGTCTCTTGCTGTGTTGAAAAGTATATTCTAGGCCAATAATTATTCCACTGCACGACCATTCTTCTATTTCTTTGTCGCCTCGGCTCTTCCGCGAGATGTTAAAATTGTCAAACCCAACATTAACATTCAGAGGAAAAGACTGCAAACAGTTTCTAGAGAAACTTCATAATGGGTTGGACATCTTAGAGGACTTCCTCAAAGACCCAAAAATAGTTCCTGAAGATATCAAAAGGCTACAGGTAAGTTCCTTTAGAAATCCATTCCGGGAAATTGCTTGGCTGGTTACAAGAATAACGGGATAGGCATCCACATCAACCATTTCCCATATAATTATTAATATTTTGTATTTCACAGTCAAGGAAAAATACATTTTTGATTGGGGGAAGCTAATTTCGATTGATCTATGCTCCCAGTTGTCATGATTCAAAGAATCGAATCAATTTTATATGTCATCCTACTTGATTTTTGCAATTGTGTATTGTTGTCCATTTCCAAAACTTTCTCTTTCCAATAAAATAAACTGTGGATTCGACCTAGTAACATTCTGGCATGAGGCACTATGGAGAGACAAGGCCTCCCATTGTTTTTATGAAGTTTTTAATGGCTTTGACTTAGTTTTCAAAGATTTACTATTAGGAAAGGATGCTCCATGGATGTTTGGCCAGGTAACCAAGTTTTTGAACGGGAAGGGCACACTTGAGCAAGAGGAAAATCACAGTGTCCTCATGGTCTTTGGCTCTAAGGAAAATCATGCCTTCCTTCCATGCCACATCATGAACAAGATGTTTGTTGCAAAAATAGCAAGGCAATACAACCATTCATTGCATTTTTTCCATGATAAGAAAAAAAAATAGTTCATTGCTCTGCCCTGGAAAGGCAGAGAGTTTGTGTGTAGAAACATCAACAATATTGATGAGTTTGCCACCCATTTCAAGAAATTGAACCTAATGTACGTTGAAAGGCTAAAAGGGTTCGACCCTAATGGAATTTTTTGAGAACATTTACTCGCTGTTGGCTTTAACACCTCTTTTATCCATACACACCTGATCCAAGACAAGAACAATGACGACAACAATCCTGCTTCTGTTGATTGCGACGCAAAGATTTTGCAAAGCACCACTGAATTGTACAAACAAGATGGAACAATGTCCAATTATAAGAGTACCCAGTCCCCCACCAGCACTCCCAAGAGAACGACATCATGGAGCATAGCTTCGACGGTCCACCCCAATAAGAAAGCAACCTAGAAATCTTCGAATGGAGGAGGCGATAAGAACCCTCCTAGCATAAATATTGATAGTTCTCACAAAATTCCACTGGCGAAGAAGAGAAAAAACAATGCAGGGCAGGCGGAGGAACCCCAAATTGAAAGTGGAAAACTGTAACTTGAAATTGAAGCTAAGCACATGCAGAAAATTGGGTCATCCGCGGTGGAAATATCGGACACTGAATTTTTTGACATAGATGAATCCTTCATAATCCAGAGTGCTATTTTTGATAGCCAATCTAAAAGTATGGTATTGAAAAGAGAGATGTAACAAATAGGAAAGGCAAATCTCACATAGATATTAACTTTAGCGAAATGTTGCCATCCCAAATCTGCCAATTTCACCAGGGAACTAGTGACATTCTTCATGATTCCATTCGAGGAATTGAGAAACAAAATGCCAATATGAAACAACGCCTCAACAAATTTGAGCAGGCTTTCCTTGCAACAACAGAGTTTGCCAGTCCTTTGGCAAAAATCGTGCCTACTACCACTGCAGCGAAGATGAAAGTACCCTCTACCCTCCTTGCATGCTCTAGATATCTTGTAGAGAATAACATCAACAAAAGAATGCAGTTAGTTACTGAAGCCTGGGAAACATCACAAAATTTAGTTTCCTTCAGAAAAAAGGCCAATGGTTTGCTGTAACAATTGGAGACAAATTTAAAAAATGAACAACTTTTCTGTGATCAAGTACTGACCCCTTTTGCCAAATATGCCAACAACACATCAGAACTGAAAATAATACAGGAGAAAAACCCCTCGCCAAAGCGCACCAAAAAAGTAAAAGCATGCTGGAAAAATAAAGTTGACAACCTACAGCTCATTGTCAAGTCATCTAAACAAGTCATATCAAAAAAGGAAGATTTATTCACAAGCTTGCTCCAGCTGGACTTAGCGAGAACTACCAACGAGGTTCAAGATCCTAACTTAATTCTCAAATCCTTGTCAATCACCAAAGAAGCCTTCAAGAAACAAGTTCATATTTTAAAGCGGGTGTCTTTTGAAAAGTTTTACATCATACTTGAACATCGTCTAGATGAGCACAAGCACTGGGTACTGGACTATGCCTCACACAATGAAGAAATTGAACAGACTCTGCATAGCATTTCAATGGATCTAAGGAAATTAGAAAATGACCTTTATGACATAGAAATCCGGGATGAAACCAACATATCCCCCATGAAAATCTACATCGAAGAATGGTTCCAAAAGAGAATGGATGACCTCGTCCAGGAAGGGCAAGAACCGGTCAACAGGACTACAATGCCCATCGACGACAGCAACAAAAACGCATCGGCTTCATAGTAAGTTTATACTACCATCTTGTTTTGTTTATCAGCCCAGTTTAAGTCTATGTTGTCATCTTCTCTTCTTTATCAATCCACTTATGTCCTCTTTCAATAGAAAACTATAACCAAACACTCTTAACT
Source organism: Picea mariana (assembly GCA_032191745.1). Classification (NCBI taxonomy): domain Eukaryota; kingdom Viridiplantae; phylum Streptophyta; class Pinopsida; order Pinales; family Pinaceae; genus Picea; species Picea mariana. Next base: position 9,309 of record JASDQU010226352.1, on the reverse strand, counting down.
TCCAATTTTTTCTTTTCAGGTCTTCCTCTCTACCATCGCACACTTCTTTCAACATCCCTAATTCTTCTACTTATTTCTTTTTATGGTCCGCGGGAGCCCCAACCCTAGTCTATATGAAAAACGCGTTTAAATTTCCAGAAACATGTAAGAGACATTATTAATTTTTGATAAATTCCAAAGAAAATTGATTCGACAATGCCCTTATTGTATACTAAAATTTGGGTTTCCAAGAACCTTTCTTGTTTGTTCCAAATAAAACTAATTCGGATATGCTACATTTATTGTCTCCTATTGTATGCTAATTTTCTGGTCTTCAACAATGTTGATGTTCTAAATGTTGATGTAATTTCCAGAGATATGTAATAGACATTATTTATTTTATAATAAGTTTGTATTATATAGTTCGCAACGCCGCTTCTCAATTTGTATATCATGGAACTCTCAATGTTGTTTGTAGGGCACGAAGCAACAAAGAAGTGTGATCCAAAAAACTAGTAAAGTATGGAATGACCCCTCCCTGCATGCTCTATAAAACGTGTACAAAGAAAACTAATTCGACAATGCTATATATTTTTTTTCCAAGAAAAGCCTTAGTTTTAAAGCAAGCTTATTCGGGAAAACGCTATTACTATTCTATTGTATAACAGATATTAATTTTTTGTAAATTTCTATAGTCCGCAACTCCGCCTGTCATTTTGTATAACGCAAAACTGTCAGTGCTATTTGTAGGCCATGGAACATCAAAGACTCAATTTTGAACCCACCAATTTCCAGAAACATGTAACAAACATTATTAATTTTTGATAAATTACAAAGAAACCTGATTCGATAATACCCGCAATCCAAAAACTGGCGAAGTATGGAATGATTGTTCCGTGCATGCTCTATAAAATGTGTGCAAAGAAAACTAATTCGGCAATGTTATATCTTTATGTCCAAGAAAAACCTTAGTTTTAAAGAAAACTAAACTCCGCCTATCATTTTGTATATCGTGGAAGAGTCGGTGCTATTTGTAGGCCACGGAACATCAGAGACCCAATTTTGAACCCGCCAGCCCGAGAACCCGCGATCCAAAAACTGGCTAAGTATGCAATGAGGGCTCCCTGCATCCTCTATAAAATCTCTTCCCCATACTTTATAAAAGTAGAAATTTCGTATGTATAAAACTAAATTTCTACTTTATACAAGTACATATTTCATATGTATAATTTTTTGTTTTGTGATGAATTTCTATAGTCTGCAATTGCACTAACATCAGAGGCCCAATTTCTGTATTGTGGAACTGTCACTTCTTTTTTTATATCGCCAGCCTGACAACCCGCGATCCATTACAAAAGTACATATTTCCTATGTATAAAAGTATTTCAATGTATTTCAATTTTATAGCCACGTGTCTATACTATGTCGCATTTACTCCCATCCCAACCTACAGGGACTCCGCTGCCATGCAACCTTGTTTAAATTATTGGTTTTTAAGTGGCAATGATAATTTTATATAATTTCCATTATTCTTGAGTTATTCATTTTCATCACATTAATCACTGTGAATGCAAAATTTTTATGAAGTCATCCATTATTCTTTGATTATTGTGTAAGCATTCGATTAATGATTAGGAAAAATATTTATTTATATCCATATCACAACGATAAAGTTTTTATAAATTATCCATATCGTTCTTTAATTATATCATTGATATTATTAACCATTCATTCTTTACTTAACTATTGAGATAGCGATAAGAATATCAGAGCGAACGAATTATTATCCTTGACTATAAGTGGCTGTGAAAATACTAATGAATGGGATTAGATACATTCCAATGGGAAATAATGAAAAATATATTATCAATGGAATAAATCGTTGTATTGTTTACTTCTCAATGATTCTGGATAAGATGAATGTTCTCCGTACCATTAAAATTTGATTACTTTCAAATATTTGTCATAAAGGTTATGCTCCACTGTAATTTTAGTAAGCAGTGAACCCTTATTCGTAGGAATATTGACTTGTAATAGCCCGAATTTTCTTTACGTAGTGGTTTCGATTTTAGATCGGGTGAACCATTAAGGAATTTGTGTATTTACAAGCCTTACACATAACTACCTTTGTTATATTGAATCGGGTGATATTATGTTAGACATTTATGAGTTTCGATCAGAATATAATCTTTTGAAAACCCACTACTACTAAAATTATTACTAAATTTACAACTCCATCGTAAAAATATAAATAATATATCACTCCATTAATTAGGTGTATATTGTTACTTTTATGAACCACTTGACAATTTTTACACTATATCCCTTAATTGGTTGGATAGAGTACGAAAGGAATTCATGAGTAAATGTATTCGACCTTCGTATATTAGATTAAATTATTAGTAGTTTAGTAATAATTACATTGATTGATCGGAGTTCCTTTTTGTTAGATTAATGAATTCTTATATATGTACTTCTATAAGAAATGATAGAGTAATTAATAGTCTTATTAAGGATAATATATATATATATATATATATATATATATATATATATATATATTGATCAAGGATCATTACACCTTCCATTGTGTTAAATAAATTATTAAAATTATAACGCTAATTAACTTTTGAAATTGTACATGCAAGTAATCATGGTTAGAGGACATAGGGGAAGTAGACAATGTGGTACTGGAGGAAGAGGTGTGACACCTCCAATAGTTTCAATGCTATAAGGGTCAAACCCCAGGGAGATGAGAAGATTATTGAGCAGAAGAAGCAGGTTGTTGTGGGAGATGTGGTAGGTATGATTAGATCCTTCCATAGGATGTCAAAAGAATTCATTAACCGTCTGGATCAAGATAAGGGAAGAGCATAGCATGCTCCAGCTGGTAGTAGTAGTATACACAAAGAAATCGAGAAGGTGAAGTTTCCTAAGTTCATGGGTGCCACAGATGACTCAGCTGTCGAGGCATGGTTGGATAATATGGAAATGTGCTTCTCACTTTGCAATTACACATCCAACATGAAAGTCCTCATGATGGTCTTTCGAATGAAAGGGAGTTTTCTTCTATGGTGGAGGACACTCGTACCTCAACTAAACATGGTCATCGAAGATGTGTCATGGGAGTTGTTCGAGGAAGTTCCATGAGAGGTACTTGTTTGAAGAATTAATTGAGAGCCAACTTAATGAGTTCAATGCCTTACGACAATGTGGTCGTATGGTTGCAGAGTATCAGGCCAGATTCATGGATCTACTTAGGTATGCTCCACACATGAACACGAAGAAGTTAAAGGTCAACAAGGTTTTGTTCAGCCTTAACTTCAACATTTGTCCAAAGGTGAGGATTATAATTCCTCATACGTTGCAGGATGTAGTTCATAAGGCCCTCATAGATGAGGAAGATTTGAATAGTGGGGGTCAGGGTAGAACTCCTTCTAGACCGACTGGACAGACAACATCAAGAGTGTAACAACATCAAACACCATCCAAACAAACTTCAGGGCATCGAGATATGCCTAGAGGACCTATGTTTTGTACATCGTGATCAAAGACACCTCAGTAGAGGACTCCTTATAGAGGATCATCGCAGCAATAACATCATCCACAACAACATCAATATTTTAGGCATGTTCATTAGAACAACACAAAATCACAAACTACTAGGACAACATCTTCTACTTCGGGGAGTAGGAGCACTCGACTGAAGACTGGATGTTGGATATGTAGATAGCCACATTAGCAGTGAGATTATCTGATTGAGAAGTTTAGAGCGACTAGATCATTAGTACCCACTACAATTGGAGATTTTGGCAAGGCCCACATGATACATGTAGTGGCGAGCAACTACCAGGTCGAGCACCAGTCCACTATGCTCGAGATGTCAGGTACAATCGTTGACCAAAATTTTAGTATATTGATAGATTCAAGTTCTACAAAGAGCTTTATATCTAGTGCAGTGCTAAGGAGAATTAAGGTAAAGGAATTTGAGCAGGACAAGTTCATATACCTATAAAGGGCATCGGATGCCAAACAAAAGGTTGGAGGAAAGGTTACAGACTGTAGCATTACCTTAGGATATTTTGTAACAAAGGCCAACCTATATGTCACAATATTAGGATATTATGACATAATGATTGGTATGGATTGGTTGGAATCACATGATGTGATAATTAACTGTCATACGAAATGGTTAAGTTTAACAAATGATTTGGAATAGAGTATAGTGATTGTAGGAAGGAACCAGAGGGTATCCTTGAGATTTATGTCTTCCCTAAAATTGTAGAATAGTATGCACAAAGGATGTAAGCTATATGAAATCTTCGCGCTAAAAAAAGGAGTGAGGTGGAAGCATTAGAAAACCTTCCTATAGTAAAAGAGTTTGCGGACATATTTCTAGAAGAGTTGTCAAGTTTACTTCTTGAAAGAGAGTTGGAGTTTGCATTAGACTTGAAACCTGGAATTGAACCGATAGCGAGAACGCCATATCGGATGTCAACACCTAAATTGTAGGAGTTGAAAATGCAATTGAAGGAATTGTTGGACTTGGGACTTATACATCCAAGTGTGTCACCTTGGGGTGCACCATTTATTTTTCGTGAGAATGAAGGATGGATCACATAGATTTTGTATTGACTATCGTCAATTAAAGAAAGTGATGATCAAGAAACAATATCCATTACCCATAATAGATGATTTATTTGATGAGATGAAGGGAGCAATGGTGTTTTTTAAGATTTTTTTTAGATAAATAGATCACCAATTACGGATTAAGGAATAAGATATCCCTAAGACCACATTTAAGATGAGATTCAGACACTGTGAGTTTACATTTTTACCATTCAGACTAATGAACGCCCCAGGGGTATTCATGAGTTTGATGAATGGGGTGTTCTGTGAATACTTGGACAAGTTTGTTCGAGTATTTATTGATGACATAATGATTTATTCTTGTATGAAAGAAGAGCATGACGAACATTTAATATTGGTCCTACAATGTCTATGAGAAAACAAATTGTAAGGGAAACTATCAAAATTTTATTTTTACCAATCGAAGATTCATTACTTGGGACATATCATATATGTTGAAGGTATCATTGTGGATCCAGTGAAAGTAGAGGATATTATGGAATGGACAACACCAACAAACATACAAGAAGTACGCGACTTTATGAGTTTAGTATGATATTACCAATTAGTTGTCGAAAGTTTTTTGAAGATATCAAATACGATCACGGAATTGTAAAAGAAAAACAAGAAGTTCGTTTGGACATAGAAATGCATGGAATCATTTCAAAAACTTAAAGAGTTGTTCGAAACAACACTAATACTGAAAGTACCTGACATGGAAAAGGAATTCTTGGTATGCAAAAACACATCCAAGGAAGTTTTAGGCGGAGTTTTGATGCAAGACGATCGAGTGATCGCTTACATTTAAAGGAAATTGAGAAAACATGAAGAGAAATATGCAACACATGACATGGATTTATTAGAAATTGTATATTCCTTGATATTTTGGAGGTATTATCTGTTTGGACAGAAAATTGAATTATAGACAGATCACTATGGATTGTAGCATATATTTACATAGAGTGGCTTGAACACACGACAAAGGCGTTGGTACGAATTGCTTAGCGAATATGACTTTGAGATTAATTACATTAAAGGAACGATGAAAACAGTGGCAGATACGTTGAGTTGGAGACCATGCAAATTCTCAGTAATACCTCTTAAGATGAATCTTTGAGAAAATATTCTAACCTTACAGATAGACGATGATTGGTATAAATAATTTAAGAACAATATTGGACGAAATACCATGATGGTACCAAAGTTAGAAGCTTATTATTTAGACAACGATGGACTGTTGAGGTTTAACGAAAGAATTATGTGCCTCCTAACGAGGAATTAAGGAGTTTGATATTAAGTGAAGTGCATCAAGCAGTGTGCATGGCTCATCTAGGAGTCATGAATATGAAGGTAGAACTTAATCCTTTATTCTTCTAGAATGGATTGAAATAAGACATAGTTAGTTACATCGTGAGATGTCTAGAATGTTAGCAAGTGAAGGCTAAATATAGACATTCAACAAGATTTTTACAACCACATGTTATTCCAGAATCAAAATGGGAGGTCATTTCAATGGAATTTATCGTTGGATTGCCACTGGTGGGAAGGATGCATGATTCGATTTTAGTTGTAGTGTACACACTGACGAAGAGTGCACACTTTATTCTAGTACGTAGAAGTATCAGGAGTTATACATCGTGAGAGTATTTTTCAGCGATATTGTGAGATTACATGGAGTACCAAGAAGGATCATATCTGATCGAGGATCAGTGTTTACAAGATGGTTTTGGACCAGT
>JASDQU010226351.1:0-17407 GCA_032191745.1 Picea mariana | reverse complement strand
GTCGACCCCAAAATTTTATTGAACCCAAGACCAATTAGTGAAAATCGGGGTGCCACGTGGCAGCCCTTGGTTGGGCCACGTGGCGCCCTACCATTTGCCCAACTAGATGCCACGTGTCGCATCATTACTCGTTCACAGACAACCAATAAAAACTTGCCACATCATCAACCAATCAGAGATCGCCACATCATCTGCCAGGGTGTACCTGTATGCCACGTCATTGCCACGTGTGGGTCGTACGGACTGCCCAATCAACACTTTTTTTCCCTGTTTATCTCGGCGAACAGATCGCGATAACTTTTGCTCCCGACGTCCGTTTGAGACGAAACGAATTGCGTTGGGTTCGTGACGACGAGGGCTACAAACCCATTTGTTTTTAGGAAATTCCGAGAACTTTGATTTTTGAGGTAAAATTTGACCCCTGGTCCAGATTCTGATCAGTATGGATGTGAGTTGGCTCCATACAAATTACCCAAATATATGCCCGTTCGGATATTTGCACTGGAGTATATCTGCCATATGATAAATTCATATGATATCCACTTTGTATCTCTGAAGAAAAAACAATAGCTGAGGATTAAGGGGTAGATAGGACCTTTTATCTGCAATAGTCGAGCTGCTGGAGAAGAGACAGAAAATATATTAAAGGAAATGAAATTAAACAATAGTTTTATTTGGCAATATGATCCGAGTGGGATCATCGCAGAAATAAGAGCCAAAAACAAAGGCGCTCAGTATGCTCACACACTTAAACCAGAAATTGAGAAGCATGTAAACCATACACAGTGGGAAGAGAACACCTTGGAAGACACTGAACAACATTCTTCCTTAGTACTGACTTCCTAGACTGTCACTCCACCAGTGCCAAAGGAAAAAAGACCAAGGAAAGAAATTTCTCTTTCGGTCACCGAAGTATCAGTGGAGGAGTTTCAGTTATATAGTAAAAAGCCTAAGATCATTCATACTATTCCCAGGTCTGTGGAAGAAGATATTCAACATGCCAAAGGGGTTAAAGAAGGAGATACATCAATTCATTCAGTCAGATGTCAAACAACTTCTACTTCTATTCCAAAGAAGCAGACTGATATAAATATGGCCACCCAACCCACAGGGATATGCAAAGCTGAACATCTTTGAAAAATATGATCTGATTAAGAAGAGAAACCAGACACTGACCAATAACACTTATGCTCAGTTCTGGAAGCAGACGTCCACTGCCCAACACAGACTGTTATCATCTTTTGACACAGAAAAAGGAAGAATGCATCTTTCATTTCTGCAGGCACAGGTACCTCAACCCAAAGAAATTAGTGACTACAAAAGGTCAACCCTTGTGTTTGATACAAAACAAGTTCATCCAACTGACCAGATGGATCTACATAGACAGACTGGTGAAATGGTTTTCTCCACTTTGGCCCATGCTTCCTCTACTGCTGCAAAATTACAAGTAGCTCTAAACAATGTTCAGACCTAGTTGAAATTGGAAAAGATATACTCTTTTGCAAAGGATAATAGGACAAAATCCCTAGAGGAATTGGTAGTCAAGATCGGGTATGATCCCTCGAATGTGAAAGGAACATAGGAGTTGCTAAAGAATAAGAATGCTGATATAACATCTCTGAGAAAGCAATTAAAATCGCCACCTACAAAGGACTCACAAGCTAAGGAGATCACTGAGACATAAGGAGAAAAGGATAAAATTCTCAAGTTGATCATGGAGCAGAATGCACAGTTAAAAGAAATGGAAGCAGAGTTGGAAAGGTTGGTAAAAGAGAAGGAATAATCAACACCGATGGAAGTCATTCCATTGAGTGTAGTTCCACTCACTAGAGTCATCACAACTACTTTAGCAACAACCACCCCTGCAGAAACTCCCTCAGCCACCCCACTGTCAGCTCTGGAAAAGACAACAGAGCTTGCAAAATCCATGGAGGATATGAACTTACAAGAAACAGAGATCAACAAACCGAAAAAGGAGGTTGAGAGTCTTCAGGAGCTCAAGACTTCAAATAAGTTTCCATACTGAGAAGCAAACATCAAATAAGCTAAAACAGGAATTGCAACAACTCCAAAAGCAAACAGTGGTAGGCAAGACACTTGTTGAGGCCAAAGAAAATATTTGGATGGATATCTCCAAATCCATGAATGAAATATGGCCTATGATACAGATCATGTTTGAGCAGAATGAGCTAGTGATAAGAAGCATACAAGTTATTGAAAAAATTAAAAGAGAGTTGGGAGAAATGCCCTCCGAAGCCAATGAAATAATTAAATTCTTGAACTCAAAAACCAGAGAAGAACTAGAAGACTTGAAGATTGAAGACAGGACAAAAACCATTCTCAAAGTCAAGAGGGTTCTGACTAAAAAAGGATTGATGTTGCAATTGGAAGAAAAAGTCCAGAACATGGACATTGGAGTTCAAAGGTTTTTCGGTAAGATCAAGGCTCTGTAGAAAAAGGGTCTTCCTGGCCTAATGGTTCTTAATGACAAGTTGATGACCCTTCCAAACTACAAGTAGAAAATGACTACAATGGCCAAGGATAGTTCCAAGTTCTCAGGGATACAAGGCACTATAACGGGCAAAGCATTCCTAGAGACTTTGCGGCCAGACATCAGTATACAACACAAGATCAAATATATCTTCATCATCAAACCAACTTTTGCCAAATACACAAAAGTAGATGAAGTATACTATAGACTACTCAAAGTAACCATTCCCAGTTAGCTAAGATGGGAAGAACTGTGTAATTTGATCGAGTAGGAAATGAAGTGTGCAAGCTGAGTCAGTAGACAGATCAGTCCAAGTCATTTGGGTGACTCACCAACGACCTTCCCCAGATTCAACATGAAGAATTTGACAGATCATCAATAGTTACCTATATTTTTGTATTATGTTATTAGTTAGTTAGTTTCATTTCTCTCCACGTCCTGATCATCAATGACAGGGTCGTTTGTAATTTTGGATTATAAATACTTCAAACTTTGAAGTACTAAAGGTGGATCTTTATGCTCTATAAGCTGTAAGCATTGTAACTTTTTCAAGAGATCTTCCAGTAATACAAAGAGACGTTCCACAAGATTCATGCGTGTTATTTATTGGTGATGTTTACTCTTCTATGTTAAAAGTTTATCCCTCTCAGTTATCATATTGTTTTCTTAATCTGTTTATTTAAAAGTAGTGAATGTTGCAGGATTTATCCGCGTATACCCTGTTTCCAACTTTTGAATATCTAAATGTTTATCATCTGATGTTACAGTAAAGAAATTCTTAATTGCTTCTTTACTTTAATTGATATCCTTGTCTTTTATACTATTCATCACTTTATTGCTAAATAACCCAGTAAATGCATTATCTTGCCCTGTGAAAGAAATCTCCGAGTTTTTCTATTCGACCCCTATCTTTATAAGACAAACCCCATAGCCCAATGGAAGCATAAGTGATATTCATCCGTTTCATTAAAAAAAAATACAAGCAATTCGGTTATATTCTTTTTAACTAGCCTAAAATCTTGAAAATCCAAACAAGTCTAAAACTCACAGAGAGATCCCTCTTTGAAGCTGGTAGGGCTAGCTCCCAGTTTCAAAGTGGTTGGTTAAGGTTACCTCTGATATATTTCTTCTTAGCTCACAACAACCTCTGGGAATTTACAGAGTGATAACACAACCAACTTTCAGACCTGAAACTAGCCTTTTGGACCTGGAGAGGGCTTTCTCGGGAGACTTTGTCTCGATATAGGATAGGGATTTAAAATCATTGGCTAGATTTAACACCTTTGAAATAATGGGTTCTGGTTGTATTAGCACAATAGAGTAAGACTTTGGGATATGGAATCGATTCGAGAAAACGACAGAAACAAATGACTCGGTGACTGAACTTGAGAGGATAAAGGCTAAGCGAGCAACAATTTTCAGTGCAAAATCGTTGTGGGTGGTGAGGATAAAAGACATGAGTAACTTGGAGCACCGCTACAGATGAATTAGGAATTAACTTTAGAGGAAATATGTTTTGTCTAAATGGCGCAAACAAGGGGCGTTGTGCAACGAATCCACAGGTTCGAAAATTCATTCCGATTTAGACAGAAAAAGATATGAATAAAGATAACAGGAAGCATGTACAAAAAGAAGGAAAACAATACATCCAATTGCTACAATTATAATCTTTTCATCAAAGCCACATGAATTTTGCATTAAGTTTCAGTCGAACTCAAATTACATACTATAGTTACTGTCTATACTAATTTTTCCAACCAACCTGTCTTACATCGAAAATATCAAATATATAAGTGAGGGCGCTGCTTGGGCTACCCTACTCTTCTAACTTCTATCTCTAAAAACTAGGAAACTGACTGTTCTGAGTTAAAAGACTCTTTGCATGATGTTTTTCCAAAAATATACAACAAATACATCTGTCTAAATCATGAATGTTTGTAATCTTCCACGGGGATCCAGTTACCGGTCAGGTCTTGTCATGAGAGACTGATGTGTCAATGCTTTCCTTTGATCAATTGTCCGAACATACAAGTGTTTGTCAGAGTCCCGTTTTCTGCTGTAACGACTTTGATTTCTGCTGCATGCTCATTTGCTGGGGAAAAATGTGTGCGGCAAGTGGCTGCTGATTGTCATGGCTGTTATCAGAAATGAAAAAATTGTCTTAAGGCGATGTCTCCTAAAAAACTGTCAAGATTTTCTTTCTGTTTTCAGGCACATGATGAACTTCGGCTAATCTTGTTTCTTCTACATGTTGGCGAGAACTGCGCGAGCTATCTCCTTGGCCGTTTCACATTCTCTGGAGTGTTTTTCATACCTTTCCTCTGATAGTCGCTGTGCTTCACGCAACTGTAATATCATATCCTGTGCCTCTCTGAGCTATCTTTTGAGCCACGTCACGTTCCCTTCACAACCTTTTGCTACTGACACTTCAATGGTCTTTGTCGCTAGCTGTTGTCTCAACTCCCTGTTTTTCTGGTACAATTCGACGATGGCTAGATTTACCTACTTCAGTTGCTGAGATGTTTCTTGATCATTTGTACCCGCGACATCCATCCTCATTGTTATTCTCCCACTTTCTCGGCTTGTACCTTCCAAAGGCTCTAGGTAGACAACACGCATAAGTAATTTTTCAACAAACGATCGTGCATTCGGTTCGTCTGGGATTCGGGCTTCCCCAGCCTCCTTATTTTTCCTTGGCCTGCCCCTTCTCAGAGGTATCTACTATTGGGGAGACAGGGCTTCTTCTGTCCCTCCTTCCTATGCAGTTCATTCCACTCTAGGTTTCGCGCGGTGTGATGTCATCGTTCCTGTGGGTAAAAGGAAAATCCCCTTTTTATTCTTGGGGATGCCTGTTGTGAGTGAGAATGAATCCCAATCACTTTGGGGCTTAGGTATGGATATTATTCCACTTCACGCTCCCTTATTTATGTTTTGAGAGGTTTCCATCGCGTGACCAGTATTTATCTTGCGCGCAGTGGATCTGGCGAATGCCCAAGATGGATAATTCGATCAACTTGGGCCTACAAGAAAACTTACAGACAGAGCCTGAATCTGATTTCACGAGTAAAATGGGTGCAGAGCCTCTAGGATTTATAACAGATTGGACAGAAGGAGGAATTGTGCCAAGGAACACTGAATTCATGGAAACTAGATGTTTCAAATCGAATTGTAGATCTTCCATAACACATCCCCACATGTAAGGTACATGCGATAAGGGTTGTAGGACATACAAGATACGAACGCCACGTTTTTTCATTCCTTCGACCTTCATGATGAACTGATAATAGTTACAACACTTGCCAATGTGACTTCCATTAACTACTTGACTCGACTTGGGGCACCTAGAGACTAAATTTTAACAGGACCCGACCTTCTGGGAACAACATAACCGTACCATTTATGCATGTTTCGACTCTGACATCCCTTCCCGTTTCCAAGGTCCAACCAACCACTTGATGACTTAAACCCTTTCATTGCTATGTGCCTGATTTCACATGTTTGGACACATGGGCCATAACTCGACTGAAAAATGACTCTAATTGAAAGAAAAATGACGGTGCTAACAACTAGATCCAACGGGGATGCTATCCTCCCTGCGAGGTAGCAAAGAACAATAGACTAGGTGCCTGACCATTGGGCCTTATTTTGACTCTTTGACACTACAATATGAAAAACCAAGATGCAACCTAAACCTATCGATGTAACTTATAAAAGACTCAGCATAAAACTCAGGGCCTTCACTTCGGGCTTTAATTTTCTGCTGACCCACTGACTCGACACAAAAATAAAACGACTATTTATAGTGACATGTGACTTAAACGAAATTTATTTCATTAGATAATGTTTGAGGAACCTATCATTTACATGCCCCCAACCAACGCACTCCCCATTTAGTTCTTCCAGAAAATAAGCATTATTTCCGCGATGTGCACAGATTTTGAATGGAGCCGTCCACAAATGATCAAATTTTCCATCCTTTCCTTTATCCTCATTTCTCGCATCCTATCTCAACATCATATCACCCAAATGAAAATCCTCCATCTTGGAACGCTTGTCAAAGGCTTTCTTCATCCTTTCCTAGTGGAGTTGTGATTGATTGTACACCTGTTCCCTCATCTGTTGTGTGTGAAGCAACTGATTTACTCTTCTCTGCATGTCATTTGGCTCGGCCCCCTGCTCTTGCAGTAAATTTCTGGCAGGCAACCCCAATGTGGTAGGGAAAATTACGTCTACGCCGTATATGATTTGAAAAGGCAATATTGATATGGAATTCTTGGTGGTAACCCGATCTGCCCACAATGCATAGATAAGCTTTTTATGCCAAGCTTTCTTATTGTCTTGTAGGAGTCTTTTGATGATCCTGGTCATGCTCTTATTTGATGATTCTGCTAACTCGTTTCCTTGTGGGTAGTACACTGTAGAATTCCCTAGTGTTATGTTGTAATCCTGACAAAAATTCTCCATATTCTTGGAATTGAATGTGACCGCATAGTCTGTTATGATCTAGATGGGGCATCCAAATCTCAACAAGATGTTTGTCTCCATAAATTGGATGATGACTGTGTCAGTAGCTTGCTTCGTAGGGATCACTTCTATCCACTTTGTGAAGTAGTCGGTGGCCGTGAGTATCCATTTGTGTTGTGCTGAGGATGGCGGATTTATTTTCCCTATAAAATCCAAACCCCACTGCATGAATGGTGCTTCGATTGAGATCAGATTTAGTGGCAAAGGCTGCATCTTTCTTCTTCTGTCGAAAATCTGACACTCATGGCAGCTGGACACTTCTTTGTAGACATACACAAAGATGGTAGGCCAATAGTAACCCACTCTTAGGATTTTGTGCGTGGTGGTTTTCCAGTAATGGTGTCCTCTGTAGTCACCCTTGTGAAATTCTTCTGTGGCTCACTTCACATCGGTTTCCAGCAAATATCTCAACAACATTCCCCCAGGATCTTTCCAGTAGAGTGAGTTATCCAAGATGCAGAATTTAACTGCTTTAAGCCTTGGCCTTACTTACGCTCGGAGGGGCCTGGAGATTCTTCAACACATAGTATATGTCTTCATACCATGAAGAATCAATGAACTTCTGAGACACTTGCATAGTTGTTTCTTCGTGAGGACTCTCTAACAGATCAACAATGGATTTTATTCCCATAGCGTCGTAGTCTGACTGCGCCATTAACTTGTTAAGGCCCTACCCCTTAATTAGTTTTGTAGGATTGATCTCTACGTCATATTCGAGCATGGCTGCTATCCACTTACCTCTCCTTCCTTCGGGGTTGGGCTGAGTCAGGATATCCTTTACTGAGTTGTTGGGCACATAAGCAATGATGTGGGAGTGCAATATGTATGTCTTGAACTCCTTCAAAGATTTTACTGAGGCATATACTTATTTTTCCATAATGTCGTACCTTAGTGGAGCATCCCACAATGTCCTTCTAAAATAAGCTACAGGCTTTTCGAAGTTCTGCTCATCTTTCTGCAACAACACGTCGACAATCGTATGCTCCGAGGTAAATGAAAACATGATGAAATATTTTGTGAAGTCTGGACTGGATAACACAGGATCTCTATTCAATTCCACCTTGATAGCTTCAAACGACTTCTTGGCTTCCAGGTTCCACTTGATCTCATTTACCTTTTTGAGCATGCAGGTGATATGATTTATAATCTCTGCCAGGTTTGGGATGAATCTCCTCAAGAAGTTTACTTTCCCCATGAAGGATTGCACTTCCTTTTTACAGCATGGAGTGTCAATTTTTAGGATTCCTTCAACCCTGCTGGGGTCTATCTTAATGCCTTCTTTGGAGATAGTATGCCAAAAAAAATTCCCTTCTTCCACCCCGAAATGTGATTTCTTTGGATTTAGTGATAAACCAAACTTTTTGCACTTTTGGAATACTTTCTTCAGATGCTCGAGGTGTTGTTCGTCAGAGGTAGAGTATACTGTGATGTCATCTACATAGATCACAATGAACTTGTCCCTTTCATCAACAAATTCTATGTCCATTGCCCTCTGGAAAGTGGCACCAATGTTCATCAGGCTGAAAGGCATCTTGGCATATATGAACGTTCCCCATGGAGTTGTGAAAACTGTTTTTTCTCCGTCATCTGGGTGGACCATCATCTGATTATACCCTAAAAAATCATCCAGCATGGACATCTTCTGGGACCCCACCACCTTTTGCAGGATATAATCCATTTTAGGAAGAGGGTAGTGATCCTTGAGGGACACTTTGTTTAAGTTTTGGAAGTCCACACACAACCTTATCTCGCTGCTCTTCTTTATTATAGGTACCAAATTGGCTACCCATTTCAAGAACCGTAAAGAAACGATAATCTTAGTGTTGAAGAGTTTCTTTACCTCCTTTTCAATCAACAATAGTAGCAGGGGATTTATCCATCTTAGCTTCTGTTTGAAAGGCTTCTGATCTTCTTTGGGAGGGATAACATGCTGGATCACTTTAGTGTCATACATCTTCAAATTGTCATAGCTCCACGTGAAAACATCTGGGAAGTCCTTCATGAGCTTGATGTAGTATTGCTTGATCTTTGGACTAAGCATTTTTGAAAATTTGATTATTTTCGGGTCCTCCTCAGTCCTGATGTTGCATTCTTCAACATCCTCGTCATTTGCAATGATCTTGGGATTTTTAGCCACGTCATTTTCGTGAAACAAATTTTCCAGCAGCACTAACCCCTTTAGGATGATGTTATTTTTCAGTTGTATTATGTCCCTTCCCGTGATCTAGTTCTGGAAAGGGTCATCATTACTGCGTGCATCCACGCTCCCATCTTTGTCGCAACAAAATTCATTGTCAATGTTTGTATTGGTGAACTCGTCGCTCATTTGGAGAAACCTCTCCACCTGCTTTTCGTCTTCAAATACCTACCAATATTTGATATTATCAGGCACTGTTGGCTTGTGCTTGATTTCGATTTCATATTTCTTGTTAGGGAAGATGGGAATTTTGAAAAATGAGGCTGCGTTAGCGATCTGATTTTTCCCCCTCGAGACGACTGACAAATTATACTCCGGTAACTCCTTGAGGAGGTCTAACACCAAGTTTCTATATGCGCTCAACCTGGGATGTCTTTCCTAATATATGCCTTTCACTTGGTTTATAATCAGCTCAGAGTCTCCATGTACTACTATCATTTCCACGCCTAATTCCTCTAATACCTTCAAGACAAAAATCAATGCCTCATACTTGGCCATGTTGGTTGTATAGTCAAAAGCGAGTTTGTATGAGCAGATCTTTGAACCTACTTTGGGTGGATTTATCCACATGACGACCCCAACCCCTTCTTTGCTGACCACGCCGCCGAAAATCATGTTCCATATTTCGTTCTCCATGCAGTTTATTGTATCGACACACTCAGCTGCTTGTCGCATGACTTCTTCATCGACTGTCATAATGGCTGTCGACTCTTCCTCTTCAAAACTCAGGTCATTGTGTAATATAGAAGAACCAACCTCAGTTTCTATGGAATATATGGGGTGGTTGTTTGGATGTGTTTTGATTCTTACCATGTATTTCAACAACACTTCTCTGTACAACTGTCCTGGCCAAAAATAGGAATGGTGGCATATGACATGTCCATTTGCAGGGGTCCCCTTTAACTTCGCAGCCCACGATCTAGAAAACAACATGCCAAACTTAGGGGGTATGTCCACCATGACCATGTCCATAACCATGTTCTTCGAAGGAATTTGGGCCAATGAAACGACCAAGTCCTTGATGAGACCTGAGCACTTGAATTTCCTTGAATCAAAAGAGAAAAGGTCCTTGTAGGGCCTACTGATATCCAAACCCAATTCATCCATGATCACCTTTGGCATGAGGTTGTGTGACACGCCGTAATCTAGCATGGAGTTATGTAGTGTCATGTCATGAACCTTTAGACTGACGTTGAACGAAGGTACGTCCTCAGTATCACTTGTCTCCTCAACGCACGAACCAAACATAATAGCAGGGTGATCGTCTTGGATATTCAAAGTATCGGGCATGGATGATTTTAAGGATGGAAATTTATTTTAAAATGTAGAAACCTTGGTGAATCTTACTAATCCTTTGTATTCCAACTATAAATGTTTGGCAATATTTTTGTAAAAATATTCAAATTTATAAGGATTTTATATAGTTTGTATAACATTTTGGTGATTTTTAATGTATAATAATTGTATCCTGTAGAATTTGGGCGAATAATTTTTAGAATAACGAATATTGTTTTGGGAAAAACCATGGAAAATTAGCCCATGAGCGAAATTTAGCCCCTAAATCATCCATGGTATCGGGGGTCCCTCCCATTTTCAACATTTTAATAATTTTTTCCTGATACTTTACCTTTCTGATAAGTTCGTTGAACGGGACAAAGATTTTGATTTTAGTCATTTCATGCTCAAAGTTAAAAGGGGGACAGACTTTATCTACCTCTTTTCCACCCACTTCTCGGCTTGCTTCCATAGTTTTCTTTAGGGCCTCTTCCTTCGGCTTTTCCTTCTCTGTCCCATCCTTGGTTGTGTTGTCTGGCCTCAATTGGCTTGTCCACCAAAGGTTTCCTTACAGGATTCGTCTAATGAGGCTTGACAGATGATTCCTTGCTCCTGAGGTTATATTTTTTCTCAAAAAACATGATGGCGTTCTGATAACCTTTTCTGAACTCTTCTGTTTCCCAGGACAACGCGTCATCAGTTTCCCCAATCAATGCATCGTCCGTCTCCAGCATAAAATCATTGTTTGTGATCATGTACCGATCATGTTCACTCTTTTTCAAAAACATGCGTGGGTTCTTGTCATCACAACAATTCATTTGTTCTTCGAACATCTGGTCGAAGTCTTCATCCGCGTAGTTGTTTTGTAATGGAGGCCTTGTTTGTTGGTCGCCTTGATCTCTCTCCTCCCTTTGTTCCCTCTATCTGATCTGAGGAGATTGAACCCTCTTGAGGTTCTAATTCCTGGGCTAGGGGTCCTGTTGTTCCCGGGCAACGGGTCTGTTTCCCACAAACATTTTCTCCATTAGCTTCTCCATGGTTCTCATCATTAAGTCAATTTTTTCATCTGTGGATCTTGACGTCGATGGCTGCGCATCTCCTTCGGGATTCTTATCACCTCTGTTGAATCTCTGCTTGATATTCTTAGATTCTATCATATTTACCTCAACTTCGATCACATTTCTCATTATCACGTCTAAGTTTGCTGAGCTTCTTTCTCTCAACAGCAATGCAAAATCGTTGTCAAAGGAGTCGATGTACCGCAACTACGTAGCCCCAGGAGGTGGATAAAATTCTATGGGAATCGAGTTATACACCTTCATGAAGCGGGTTGAGAATTATTGCACCGTCTCGTCCGACGCCTTCTTCATATTATTATACTACGTTAACAAGTGCAAGGGGTTCTTGTCTCCCCATCTATTGATGAAAGATGTTTCAAACGCGACAAAGTCTTGAATACTTGCTGGTTGTAGGGATTTGAACCACTTCCTCACCTCCCCTGCAAAAATCTGTGCGAACAAACTCATTTTCGCGTTTGCATAGTCTACCTCTTCTAGGTCGACGAAATCGTTGAACCAATATAGATGCTTTTGGGATGAAACGCTCCCTTCAACATCGTAGAGCTTAATCCTCTGATTGTAATTTTGGGGAAAATCATGAAGTTGGGCTGGAAGAATGAGAGGGGCTAATCTGGCGGCCATGGCTCTAGGAGGGTTGGGGGTTTGAGGGATATTATTAGACACTAGGGCCTGTAATATATTTTGGTCGAAAACTATCTTGTCCAAGCTGGTTTTCGACTTAGACCTAAACAGGGTTTTCTCAAACAATGCATCAAACTCAAGGTCGTCAATGCTTTGTGCGCCATATTTCGGTAAGGACAAACTTCTTTCTAGGTAATAGAATGGGTCTGATGCTTGCTCTTTGGTCATATGTAGAATTTTCTCGGGGTTGTACACAGGCTCTGCAGGGTTTGGGTTAGGATTTGCTATGGTATAGATTGTCTTCGGAGCCAGGGTTCATGAACTGCGCTACTTGGAGATACTGGTCTTTTGATAGGAGTCTCCAGGGTAAAGGTTTCAACCGGTATAGATGTTTGTCCTTCTGTTACCCTCATGGGTCAAACTACAACATTAGTCGTTCTCCCAGGGAAAATCTATTCAATTTCGTCCTCGACAATGACGCCAAAATGTTAGCACTCTGTAAATTTGTTCGACTGATAAACATACGACATAGGTAACTGTTTCAACCAACTTTCAGACCCGAAACTAGCCTTTCGGACCTAGAGAGGGATCTCTCGGGAGACTTTGTCTCTATACATGATAGGGCTTTAAAATCGTTGGCTAGATTTAACACGTTTGAAATAATGGGTTCTGGTTATATTGGGCAAGAGAGTAAGACTTTGGGCTATGGAGTCGATTCGAGAAAATGATAGAAACAAATAACTCGGTGACTGAACTTGAGAGGATAAAGGATAAGAGAGAAACAATTTTCAGTGCAAAATCGTTGTGGGTGGCGAGGAGAAAACACAGTAAGTAACTCGGAGCACCGCTGCGGATGAATTCAGAGTTAATTTTAGAGGAAATACGTTTTGTCTAAATGGTGCGAACAAGGGGCACTGCGCAGCGAATCCACAGGTTCGAAAATTCATTCCGATTTAGAAAAAAATATATATGAATAAAAATAATAAGAAGCACATACTCAAAGAAGGAAAACAATACATCCAACTGCTACAATTAGAATCTTTTCATCAAATCTACAAGACTTTTGCATTAAGTTTTGGTTGAACTCAAATTACATACAATAGTTATTGTCTATACCATTTTTTCCAACCAACTTGGATTACATAAAAAATATCAAATATATAAGCAAGGGCACCGCTTGGGCTACCCTTCTCTTCTAACTGCTATCTCTAAAACCTAGGAAACTGACTGTTTTGCATTAAAAGACTCTTTGCATGATGCTTTTCCAAAAATAGACAACATAAACATTTGGCTACATCATGAATGTTTGTAATCTGCCATGTGGATCCGATTATCGGTTAGGTCTCATCATGAGAGAGTGATGTGTGAATGCTTTCCTTCGATCAACTATTTGAATGTACAAGTGTTTGTCAGAGTCCCATTTTCTGCTGTAACGACTTTGATTTCTGCCGCGTGCTCATTTGCTGGGGAAAAATGTGTGCGGTAAGTGGCTACTGACTGTCATGGCCGTTATCAGAAATGAAAAAATTGTGTTAGAGAGATGTATCCTTCAAAATTGTCAATATTTTTTTTTTTTTTTGCGAGTATAGGACGAACTTCGACTAATCTTGTTTCTTCTGCTTGCTGGCGAGAACTGCGCGATCTATCTCCTCGGTCGTTTCACATTCTCTGGAGTGTTTTTCATACCTTTATTTTGATAGCCAAAATTCTTTGTGTAGTTGTACGATCATATCCTACACCTCTTTGAGCTTTTTTTTGAGCTACGTCACGTTCCCTTCGCAATGTTGTGCTACTGACGCTTCAATGGTCTTTGTCGCTAGCTGGTGTCTCAGCTCCCTGTTTTCCTGGTACAATTTAACGATGGCTAGCTTCACCTGCTTTAGCTAATGAGATGTTTATTGATCATTTGTACCCACAACATCCATCCTCCTCCTTCTTCTCCCACTTTATCGGCTTATACTTTCCAAAGGCTCCAGACAGACAACGCACATAAGTAATTTTTCAGCAAATGATCATGCACGCAGTTCGTCTGGGATTCAGTCTTCCCTAGCTTCCTTATTTTTCCTTATCCTACCCCTTCTTTGAGGTATCTACTATTGGGGAGATAGAGATTCTTCTGTCCTTCCTTCCCGCACAGTTCCTTCCACTCTAGGTTCCACATGGTATGATGTCGTCGTTCTCGCGGGTAAAAGGAAAATCCCCTTTTTATCCTTGGGGATGCCTGTTGTGAGTGACAACGAATCCCAATCACTTTGTGGCTCGGGTCTAGCGATTCTACCACTTCACACACCCTTCTTTATGTTTTGAGAGGTATCCATGGTGTGACCATTATTTATCTTGTGCGTAGTGGATCCGACGAATGCCCAAGATGGTGAATTCGATCAACTTGGGCCTACGAGAAAAATTACAGACAGAGCCTGAATCTGATTTCGTGAATAAAATGGGTGCAAAACCTTTGGGATTTATAACAGATCAGGAAGAAGGAGGAATCATTCCAAGGAACACTGAATTCATGGGGACTAGATGTTTCGAATTGAACTGCAGATCATCCATAACACATCCCGGCGTGTAAGGTACATGCGATAAGGGCTACAGGGCATACATTATATGAACGCCATGATTTTTCATTCCTTCGGCCTTCATGATGAAATGATAATAGTTACAACACCTACCGACATGACTTCCATTAACTACTTGACTCGCCTTGGGGCACGTAGAGACTAACTTTTAACAGGACCCAACCTTCTGGGAACAACATACCCGTGCCATTTACGCATGTTTCGACTTTGACATACCTTATCATTTCCAAGGGCCAATTGGCCACTTGATGACTTCAACCCTTTCATTTCTACATACCTGAATTCATATGTTTGGACACATGGGCCATAACTCGACTGAAAACCGACTCTAATTGAAAGAAAAATGGCGGCGCTAACACACCTGGAAGTCGAAATGGCAAAAATGAGTATGACAAAATGCAAGTGAGGTCAAGGAAAAGTAAGACGACTAAAGTCGAGTCGACCAAGAGTCAAGAAATAAAATTCAAAGTCAAAGGGAATGCAATTTGAATTTATCCAAGTCGAAAGTCGGAGGCAATGCAGGTCAAAGTTATCCAAGTTGAAGTTGAAGGCATTGCAAGTCGAAGTTATCCAAGTCAAAGTTGGAGGTAATGCAGGTCAAAGTTATCCAAGTCGAAGTCGAAAGCAATGTAATTCAAAGTTATCCAAGTTGAAGTCGAAGGAAATGTAAGTCAAAGTTTATCCAAGTCAAATATTAATAAGCTTAATAGAGATTCTTATACCAGACCCCTTTACACATTTTATTGAGCACCATATTTTAATATTTACCCTTTTGCATTTAGATAGGAAAAATTTAGTATTCATAAGTAATCATTGTTCAGATAATGCATGAGTTTGACAATATCATATGCACAATTTTGATGATGATGACCATAATATTGACCTCTTTGCATCAATGACAATACCAACAACATATACCCTCTTTGAAATCAGTGTCAACTTCATAACATTATGTCCAATATTGAGCATATTGACCTCCTTTGACATCAATTCCAACACCATGTCGAACATTCTCCCCCTTTGGAATTGATGGCAACATAGTAAAAACCCCTATTTTTTAAATTAAGTTTTACTGTTTATTCTCCCCCTTTGACAACAATGACAAAAGGGATGTTTCTTTACTCCCCCTGAGGTTATACTCCCTCTGATGAAACCTGTGCAATTGAATTAGATATGGAGATTACCCCAAATTTCTATATAAGGTATTCAAAAGTACTCCTAGGTAAAGGTTTTGTGAATATATATGCAATCTGTTCTTTAGTATCCACATATTCCACTTTTACAACTTTTTGGGAAACCTATTTCCTTAAAAAATGAAATTTTATTGGGATATGCTTGGTTTTTGAGTGCATGACAAGATTCTTAGAAAGGTTTATGGAACTAGAATTGTCAGAGTTAAGAATAATTGGATGATCATACTTTATTTGTAAGTAGTCCAGAGTTTGTTTCATCCAAATTACTTGTGTGCAACAACAATATATTCATCCTCTATTGTAGATAGTGATATGGAGGGTTTCTTTTTACTTATCCATGACACAAGACATTTTCCTAGGAAGAATGATCCTCCACTATTTCTCTTTCTGTCATCCACACTTCCAGCCCAATCTGCATTGGTATATGTAGTTAATGTGAAGTCTTCCATTTTTGGATACCATAATCCAAAGTCCAAGGTGCCTTTGAGATATTTAAAAATCCTTTTAACTACCTTCATATGTGTCTCTTTAGGTTCAGATTGAAATCTGGCCACTAATCCTACAACTTGCATAATGTCTGGTCTTGTTGATGTTGCATATAATAGGCTACTAATCATTGATCTATACATGGTTTGATCTACTTCTAGTGACTCATCATATTTGCTTAGTTTGCATGTTGTTGGATTACTGAGAGGGGAGGTGAATCAGTAATAGCGAAATTATAACCCTTTTTAACCAAATAATCCAAGTGTTATATCAATGTAGAATTATTATCGAATAATGAGTAATAAGAGATGAACAATCACACACATACACAATACACCAGTGTTTTACGTGGAAACCCAAAGTGGGAGAAAACCATGGAATTATTTTTCTTATATGTCTTGAAGAATTACATTCATTGGAAGCACCAATTTCCTTTTTTTTTTCCAGCTGCAACTGGAAGCAGGCTCCAAACCCCTAGTTTCTCAGGCTACAACCTGAGGGAAGCTCCAACTCCCCAATTCTCTGGCTACAACCAGAAGGAGGCTACACCCCCCTATGTTCTCTAGCTACAACCAGAAGGAGGATACACCCCCCTATGTTCTCCGGCTACAACCAGAAGGTGGTTACAACCACCCGTCCTTGCCCCGTACAACCACCCTAAAGTAGAAGTAGAATGATGGAACCACTGTCACACTATCACTGTGAGATATACCACTGTAAACCTGTACCAATAAACCTGAACCATGCATCAACCACTATAAACCTGTACCTCAACCTGTAATAAACTTGTACCATAAACAAGTGCATCAACCATGCACCAACCTGTACCATAAACAAGTGCATCAACCATGCACCAACCTGTACCAAACAATCTGTAATCAACCTGTACCATAAACAAGTGCAACCAACCATGTACCAAGTATGTACCAATCATGTGTCAAGTACTCATCAACTATGACTCA
>JASDQU010226350.1:0-17407 GCA_032191745.1 Picea mariana | reverse complement strand
GTCGACCCCAAAATTTTATTGAACCCAAGACCAATTAGTGAAAATCGGGGTGCCACGTGGCAGCCCTTGGTTGGGCCACGTGGCGCCCTACCATTTGCCCAACTAGATGCCACGTGTCGCATCATTACTCGTTCACAGACAACCAATAAAAACTTGCCACATCATCAACCAATCAGAGATCGCCACATCATCTGCCAGGGTGTACCTGTATGCCACGTCATTGCCACGTGTGGGTCGTACGGACTGCCCAATCAACACTTTTTTTCCCTGTTTATCTCGGCGAACAGATCGCGATAACTTTTGCTCCCGACGTCCGTTTGAGACGAAACGAATTGCGTTGGGTTCGTGACGACGAGGGCTACAAACCCATTTGTTTTTAGGAAATTCCGAGAACTTTGATTTTTGAGGTAAAATTTGACCCCTGGTCCAGATTCTGATCAGTATGGATGTGAGTTGGCTCCATACAAATTACCCAAATATATGCCCGTTCGGATATTTGCACTGGAGTATATCTGCCATATGATAAATTCATATGATATCCACTTTGTATCTCTGAAGAAAAAACAATAGCTGAGGATTAAGGGGTAGATAGGACCTTTTATCTGCAATAGTCGAGCTGCTGGAGAAGAGACAGAAAATATATTAAAGGAAATGAAATTAAACAATAGTTTTATTTGGCAATATGATCCGAGTGGGATCATCGCAGAAATAAGAGCCAAAAACAAAGGCGCTCAGTATGCTCACACACTTAAACCAGAAATTGAGAAGCATGTAAACCATACACAGTGGGAAGAGAACACCTTGGAAGACACTGAACAACATTCTTCCTTAGTACTGACTTCCTAGACTGTCACTCCACCAGTGCCAAAGGAAAAAAGACCAAGGAAAGAAATTTCTCTTTCGGTCACCGAAGTATCAGTGGAGGAGTTTCAGTTATATAGTAAAAAGCCTAAGATCATTCATACTATTCCCAGGTCTGTGGAAGAAGATATTCAACATGCCAAAGGGGTTAAAGAAGGAGATACATCAATTCATTCAGTCAGATGTCAAACAACTTCTACTTCTATTCCAAAGAAGCAGACTGATATAAATATGGCCACCCAACCCACAGGGATATGCAAAGCTGAACATCTTTGAAAAATATGATCTGATTAAGAAGAGAAACCAGACACTGACCAATAACACTTATGCTCAGTTCTGGAAGCAGACGTCCACTGCCCAACACAGACTGTTATCATCTTTTGACACAGAAAAAGGAAGAATGCATCTTTCATTTCTGCAGGCACAGGTACCTCAACCCAAAGAAATTAGTGACTACAAAAGGTCAACCCTTGTGTTTGATACAAAACAAGTTCATCCAACTGACCAGATGGATCTACATAGACAGACTGGTGAAATGGTTTTCTCCACTTTGGCCCATGCTTCCTCTACTGCTGCAAAATTACAAGTAGCTCTAAACAATGTTCAGACCTAGTTGAAATTGGAAAAGATATACTCTTTTGCAAAGGATAATAGGACAAAATCCCTAGAGGAATTGGTAGTCAAGATCGGGTATGATCCCTCGAATGTGAAAGGAACATAGGAGTTGCTAAAGAATAAGAATGCTGATATAACATCTCTGAGAAAGCAATTAAAATCGCCACCTACAAAGGACTCACAAGCTAAGGAGATCACTGAGACATAAGGAGAAAAGGATAAAATTCTCAAGTTGATCATGGAGCAGAATGCACAGTTAAAAGAAATGGAAGCAGAGTTGGAAAGGTTGGTAAAAGAGAAGGAATAATCAACACCGATGGAAGTCATTCCATTGAGTGTAGTTCCACTCACTAGAGTCATCACAACTACTTTAGCAACAACCACCCCTGCAGAAACTCCCTCAGCCACCCCACTGTCAGCTCTGGAAAAGACAACAGAGCTTGCAAAATCCATGGAGGATATGAACTTACAAGAAACAGAGATCAACAAACCGAAAAAGGAGGTTGAGAGTCTTCAGGAGCTCAAGACTTCAAATAAGTTTCCATACTGAGAAGCAAACATCAAATAAGCTAAAACAGGAATTGCAACAACTCCAAAAGCAAACAGTGGTAGGCAAGACACTTGTTGAGGCCAAAGAAAATATTTGGATGGATATCTCCAAATCCATGAATGAAATATGGCCTATGATACAGATCATGTTTGAGCAGAATGAGCTAGTGATAAGAAGCATACAAGTTATTGAAAAAATTAAAAGAGAGTTGGGAGAAATGCCCTCCGAAGCCAATGAAATAATTAAATTCTTGAACTCAAAAACCAGAGAAGAACTAGAAGACTTGAAGATTGAAGACAGGACAAAAACCATTCTCAAAGTCAAGAGGGTTCTGACTAAAAAAGGATTGATGTTGCAATTGGAAGAAAAAGTCCAGAACATGGACATTGGAGTTCAAAGGTTTTTCGGTAAGATCAAGGCTCTGTAGAAAAAGGGTCTTCCTGGCCTAATGGTTCTTAATGACAAGTTGATGACCCTTCCAAACTACAAGTAGAAAATGACTACAATGGCCAAGGATAGTTCCAAGTTCTCAGGGATACAAGGCACTATAACGGGCAAAGCATTCCTAGAGACTTTGCGGCCAGACATCAGTATACAACACAAGATCAAATATATCTTCATCATCAAACCAACTTTTGCCAAATACACAAAAGTAGATGAAGTATACTATAGACTACTCAAAGTAACCATTCCCAGTTAGCTAAGATGGGAAGAACTGTGTAATTTGATCGAGTAGGAAATGAAGTGTGCAAGCTGAGTCAGTAGACAGATCAGTCCAAGTCATTTGGGTGACTCACCAACGACCTTCCCCAGATTCAACATGAAGAATTTGACAGATCATCAATAGTTACCTATATTTTTGTATTATGTTATTAGTTAGTTAGTTTCATTTCTCTCCACGTCCTGATCATCAATGACAGGGTCGTTTGTAATTTTGGATTATAAATACTTCAAACTTTGAAGTACTAAAGGTGGATCTTTATGCTCTATAAGCTGTAAGCATTGTAACTTTTTCAAGAGATCTTCCAGTAATACAAAGAGACGTTCCACAAGATTCATGCGTGTTATTTATTGGTGATGTTTACTCTTCTATGTTAAAAGTTTATCCCTCTCAGTTATCATATTGTTTTCTTAATCTGTTTATTTAAAAGTAGTGAATGTTGCAGGATTTATCCGCGTATACCCTGTTTCCAACTTTTGAATATCTAAATGTTTATCATCTGATGTTACAGTAAAGAAATTCTTAATTGCTTCTTTACTTTAATTGATATCCTTGTCTTTTATACTATTCATCACTTTATTGCTAAATAACCCAGTAAATGCATTATCTTGCCCTGTGAAAGAAATCTCCGAGTTTTTCTATTCGACCCCTATCTTTATAAGACAAACCCCATAGCCCAATGGAAGCATAAGTGATATTCATCCGTTTCATTAAAAAAAAATACAAGCAATTCGGTTATATTCTTTTTAACTAGCCTAAAATCTTGAAAATCCAAACAAGTCTAAAACTCACAGAGAGATCCCTCTTTGAAGCTGGTAGGGCTAGCTCCCAGTTTCAAAGTGGTTGGTTAAGGTTACCTCTGATATATTTCTTCTTAGCTCACAACAACCTCTGGGAATTTACAGAGTGATAACACAACCAACTTTCAGACCTGAAACTAGCCTTTTGGACCTGGAGAGGGCTTTCTCGGGAGACTTTGTCTCGATATAGGATAGGGATTTAAAATCATTGGCTAGATTTAACACCTTTGAAATAATGGGTTCTGGTTGTATTAGCACAATAGAGTAAGACTTTGGGATATGGAATCGATTCGAGAAAACGACAGAAACAAATGACTCGGTGACTGAACTTGAGAGGATAAAGGCTAAGCGAGCAACAATTTTCAGTGCAAAATCGTTGTGGGTGGTGAGGATAAAAGACATGAGTAACTTGGAGCACCGCTACAGATGAATTAGGAATTAACTTTAGAGGAAATATGTTTTGTCTAAATGGCGCAAACAAGGGGCGTTGTGCAACGAATCCACAGGTTCGAAAATTCATTCCGATTTAGACAGAAAAAGATATGAATAAAGATAACAGGAAGCATGTACAAAAAGAAGGAAAACAATACATCCAATTGCTACAATTATAATCTTTTCATCAAAGCCACATGAATTTTGCATTAAGTTTCAGTCGAACTCAAATTACATACTATAGTTACTGTCTATACTAATTTTTCCAACCAACCTGTCTTACATCGAAAATATCAAATATATAAGTGAGGGCGCTGCTTGGGCTACCCTACTCTTCTAACTTCTATCTCTAAAAACTAGGAAACTGACTGTTCTGAGTTAAAAGACTCTTTGCATGATGTTTTTCCAAAAATATACAACAAATACATCTGTCTAAATCATGAATGTTTGTAATCTTCCACGGGGATCCAGTTACCGGTCAGGTCTTGTCATGAGAGACTGATGTGTCAATGCTTTCCTTTGATCAATTGTCCGAACATACAAGTGTTTGTCAGAGTCCCGTTTTCTGCTGTAACGACTTTGATTTCTGCTGCATGCTCATTTGCTGGGGAAAAATGTGTGCGGCAAGTGGCTGCTGATTGTCATGGCTGTTATCAGAAATGAAAAAATTGTCTTAAGGCGATGTCTCCTAAAAAACTGTCAAGATTTTCTTTCTGTTTTCAGGCACATGATGAACTTCGGCTAATCTTGTTTCTTCTACATGTTGGCGAGAACTGCGCGAGCTATCTCCTTGGCCGTTTCACATTCTCTGGAGTGTTTTTCATACCTTTCCTCTGATAGTCGCTGTGCTTCACGCAACTGTAATATCATATCCTGTGCCTCTCTGAGCTATCTTTTGAGCCACGTCACGTTCCCTTCACAACCTTTTGCTACTGACACTTCAATGGTCTTTGTCGCTAGCTGTTGTCTCAACTCCCTGTTTTTCTGGTACAATTCGACGATGGCTAGATTTACCTACTTCAGTTGCTGAGATGTTTCTTGATCATTTGTACCCGCGACATCCATCCTCATTGTTATTCTCCCACTTTCTCGGCTTGTACCTTCCAAAGGCTCTAGGTAGACAACACGCATAAGTAATTTTTCAACAAACGATCGTGCATTCGGTTCGTCTGGGATTCGGGCTTCCCCAGCCTCCTTATTTTTCCTTGGCCTGCCCCTTCTCAGAGGTATCTACTATTGGGGAGACAGGGCTTCTTCTGTCCCTCCTTCCTATGCAGTTCATTCCACTCTAGGTTTCGCGCGGTGTGATGTCATCGTTCCTGTGGGTAAAAGGAAAATCCCCTTTTTATTCTTGGGGATGCCTGTTGTGAGTGAGAATGAATCCCAATCACTTTGGGGCTTAGGTATGGATATTATTCCACTTCACGCTCCCTTATTTATGTTTTGAGAGGTTTCCATCGCGTGACCAGTATTTATCTTGCGCGCAGTGGATCTGGCGAATGCCCAAGATGGATAATTCGATCAACTTGGGCCTACAAGAAAACTTACAGACAGAGCCTGAATCTGATTTCACGAGTAAAATGGGTGCAGAGCCTCTAGGATTTATAACAGATTGGACAGAAGGAGGAATTGTGCCAAGGAACACTGAATTCATGGAAACTAGATGTTTCAAATCGAATTGTAGATCTTCCATAACACATCCCCACATGTAAGGTACATGCGATAAGGGTTGTAGGACATACAAGATACGAACGCCACGTTTTTTCATTCCTTCGACCTTCATGATGAACTGATAATAGTTACAACACTTGCCAATGTGACTTCCATTAACTACTTGACTCGACTTGGGGCACCTAGAGACTAAATTTTAACAGGACCCGACCTTCTGGGAACAACATAACCGTACCATTTATGCATGTTTCGACTCTGACATCCCTTCCCGTTTCCAAGGTCCAACCAACCACTTGATGACTTAAACCCTTTCATTGCTATGTGCCTGATTTCACATGTTTGGACACATGGGCCATAACTCGACTGAAAAATGACTCTAATTGAAAGAAAAATGACGGTGCTAACAACTAGATCCAACGGGGATGCTATCCTCCCTGCGAGGTAGCAAATAACAATAGACTAGGTGCCTGACCATTGGGCCTTATTTTGACTCTTTGACACTACAATATGAAAAACCAAGATGCAACCTAAACCTATCGACGTAACTTATAAAAGACTCAGCATAAAACTCAGGGCCTTCACTTCGGGCTTTAATTTTCTGCTGACCCACTGACTCGACACAAAAATAAAACGACTATTTATAGTGACATGTGACTTAAACGAAATTTATTTCATTAGATAATGTTTGAGGAACCTATCATTTACATGCCCCCAACCAACGCACTCCCCATTTAGTTCTTCCAGAAAATAAGCATTATTTCCGCGATGTGCACAGATTTTGAATGGAGCCGTCCACAAATGATCAAATTTTCCATCCTTTCCTTTATCCTCATTTCTCGCATCCTATCTCAACATCATATCACCCAAATGAAAATCCTCCATCTTGGAACGCTTGTCAAAGGCTTTCTTCATCCTTTCCTAGTGGAGTTGTGATTGATTGTACACCTGTTCCCTCATCTGTTGTGTGTGAAGCAACTGATTTACTCTTCTCTGCATGTCATTTGGCTCGGCCCCCTGCTCTTGCAGTAAATTTCTGGCAGGCAACCCCAATGTGGTAGGGAAAATTACGTCTACGCCGTATATGATTTGAAAAGGCAATATTGATATGGAATTCTTGGTGGTAACCCGATCTGCCCACAATGCATAGATAAGCTTTTTATGCCAAGCTTTCTTATTGTCTTGTAGGAGTCTTTTGATGATCCTGGTCATGCTCTTATTTGATGATTCTGCTAACTCGTTTCCTTGTGGGTAGTACACTGTAGAATTCCCTAGTGTTATGTTGTAATCCTGACAAAAATTCTCCATATTCTTGGAATTGAATGTGACCGCATAGTCTGTTATGATCTAGATGGGGCATCCAAATCTCAACAAGATGTTTGTCTCCATAAATTGGATGATGACTGTGTCAGTAGCTTGCTTCGTAGGGATCACTTCTATCCACTTTGTGAAGTAGTCGGTGGCCGTGAGTATCCATTTGTGTTGTGCTGAGGATGGCGGATTTATTTTCCCTATAAAATCCAAACCCCACTGCATGAATGGTGCTTCGATTGAGATCAGATTTAGTGGCAAAGGCTGCATCTTTCTTCTTCTGTCGAAAATCTGACACTCATGGCAGCTGGACACTTCTTTGTAGACATACACAAAGATGGTAGGCCAATAGTAACCCACTCTTAGGATTTTGTGCGTGGTGGTTTTCCAGTAATGGTGTCCTCTGTAGTCACCCTTGTGAAATTCTTCTGTGGCTCACTTCACATCGGTTTCCAGCAAATATCTCAACAACATTCCCCCAGGATCTTTCCAGTAGAGTGAGTTATCCAAGATGCAGAATTTAACTGCTTTAAGCCTTGGCCTTACTTACGCTCGGAGGGGCCTGGAGATTCTTCAACACATAGTATATGTCTTCATACCATGAAGAATCAATGAACTTCTGAGACACTTGCATAGTTGTTTCTTCGTGAGGACTCTCTAACAGATCAACAATGGATTTTATTCCCATAGCGTCGTAGTCTGACTGCGCCATTAACTTGTTAAGGCCCTACCCCTTAATTAGTTTTGTAGGATTGATCTCTACGTCATATTCGAGCATGGCTGCTATCCACTTACCTCTCCTTCCTTCGGGGTTGGGCTGAGTCAGGATATCCTTTACTGAGTTGTTGGGCACATAAGCAATGATGTGGGAGTGCAATATGTATGTCTTGAACTCCTTCAAAGATTTTACTGAGGCATATACTTATTTTTCCATAATGTCGTACCTTAGTGGAGCATCCCACAATGTCCTTCTAAAATAAGCTACAGGCTTTTCGAAGTTCTGCTCATCTTTCTGCAACAACACGTCGACAATCGTATGCTCCGAGGTAAATGAAAACATGATGAAATATTTTGTGAAGTCTGGACTGGATAACACAGGATCTCTATTCAATTCCACCTTGATAGCTTCAAACGACTTCTTGGCTTCCAGGTTCCACTTGATCTCATTTACCTTTTTGAGCATGCAGGTGATATGATTTATAATCTCTGCCAGGTTTGGGATGAATCTCCTCAAGAAGTTTACTTTCCCCATGAAGGATTGCACTTCCTTTTTACAGCATGGAGTGTCAATTTTTAGGATTCCTTCAACCCTGCTGGGGTCTATCTTAATGCCTTCTTTGGAGATAGTATGCCAAAAAAAATTCCCTTCTTCCACCCCGAAATGTGATTTCTTTGGATTTAGTGATAAACCAAACTTTTTGCACTTTTGGAATACTTTCTTCAGATGCTCGAGGTGTTGTTCGTCAGAGGTAGAGTATACTGTGATGTCATCTACATAGATCACAATGAACTTGTCCCTTTCATCAACAAATTCTATGTCCATTGCCCTCTGGAAAGTGGCACCAATGTTCATCAGGCTGAAAGGCATCTTGGCATATATGAACGTTCCCCATGGAGTTGTGAAAACTGTTTTTTCTCCGTCATCTGGGTGGACCATCATCTGATTATACCCTAAAAAATCATCCAGCATGGACATCTTCTGGGACCCCACCACCTTTTGCAGGATATAATCCATTTTAGGAAGAGGGTAGTGATCCTTGAGGGACACTTTGTTTAAGTTTTGGAAGTCCACACACAACCTTATCTCGCTGCTCTTCTTTATTATAGGTACCAAATTGGCTACCCATTTCAAGAACCGTAAAGAAACGATAATCTTAGTGTTGAAGAGTTTCTTTACCTCCTTTTCAATCAACAATAGTAGCAGGGGATTTATCCATCTTAGCTTCTGTTTGAAAGGCTTCTGATCTTCTTTGGGAGGGATAACATGCTGGATCACTTTAGTGTCATACATCTTCAAATTGTCATAGCTCCACGTGAAAACATCTGGGAAGTCCTTCATGAGCTTGATGTAGTATTGCTTGATCTTTGGACTAAGCATTTTTGAAAATTTGATTATTTTCGGGTCCTCCTCAGTCCTGATGTTGCATTCTTCAACATCCTCGTCATTTGCAATGATCTTGGGATTTTTAGCCACGTCATTTTCGTGAAACAAATTTTCCAGCAGCACTAACCCCTTTAGGATGATGTTATTTTTCAGTTGTATTATGTCCCTTCCCGTGATCTAGTTCTGGAAAGGGTCATCATTACTGCGTGCATCCACGCTCCCATCTTTGTCGCAACAAAATTCATTGTCAATGTTTGTATTGGTGAACTCGTCGCTCATTTGGAGAAACCTCTCCACCTGCTTTTCGTCTTCAAATACCTACCAATATTTGATATTATCAGGCACTGTTGGCTTGTGCTTGATTTCGATTTCATATTTCTTGTTAGGGAAGATGGGAATTTTGAAAAATGAGGCTGCGTTAGCGATCTGATTTTTCCCCCTCGAGACGACTGACAAATTATACTCCGGTAACTCCTTGAGGAGGTCTAACACCAAGTTTCTATATGCGCTCAACCTGGGATGTCTTTCCTAATATATGCCTTTCACTTGGTTTATAATCAGCTCAGAGTCTCCATGTACTACTATCATTTCCACGCCTAATTCCTCTAATACCTTCAAGACAAAAATCAATGCCTCATACTTGGCCATGTTGGTTGTATAGTCAAAAGCGAGTTTGTATGAGCAGATCTTTGAACCTACTTTGGGTGGATTTATCCACATGACGACCCCAACCCCTTCTTTGCTGACCACGCCGCCGAAAATCATGTTCCATATTTCGTTCTCCATGCAGTTTATTGTATCGACACACTCAGCTGCTTGTCGCATGACTTCTTCATCGACTGTCATAATGGCTGTCGACTCTTCCTCTTCAAAACTCAGGTCATTGTGTAATATAGAAGAACCAACCTCAGTTTCTATGGAATATATGGGGTGGTTGTTTGGATGTGTTTTGATTCTTACCATGTATTTCAACAACACTTCTCTGTACAACTGTCCTGGCCAAAAATAGGAATGGTGGCATATGACATGTCCATTTGCAGGGGTCCCCTTTAACTTCGCAGCCCACGATCTAGAAAACAACATGCCAAACTTAGGGGGTATGTCCACCATGACCATGTCCATAACCATGTTCTTCGAAGGAATTTGGGCCAATGAAACGACCAAGTCCTTGATGAGACCTGAGCACTTGAATTTCCTTGAATCAAAAGAGAAAAGGTCCTTGTAGGGCCTACTGATATCCAAACCCAATTCATCCATGATCACCTTTGGCATGAGGTTGTGTGACACGCCGTAATCTAGCATGGAGTTATGTAGTGTCATGTCATGAACCTTTAGACTGACGTTGAACGAAGGTACGTCCTCAGTATCACTTGTCTCCTCAACGCACGAACCAAACATAATAGCAGGGTGATCGTCTTGGATATTCAAAGTATCGGGCATGGATGATTTTAAGGATGGAAATTTATTTTAAAATGTAGAAACCTTGGTGAATCTTACTAATCCTTTGTATTCCAACTATAAATGTTTGGCAATATTTTTGTAAAAATATTCAAATTTATAAGGATTTTATATAGTTTGTATAACATTTTGGTGATTTTTAATGTATAATAATTGTATCCTGTAGAATTTGGGCGAATAATTTTTAGAATAACGAATATTGTTTTGGGAAAAACCATGGAAAATTAGCCCATGAGCGAAATTTAGCCCCTAAATCATCCATGGTATCGGGGGTCCCTCCCATTTTCAACATTTTAATAATTTTTTCCTGATACTTTACCTTTCTGATAAGTTCGTTGAACGGGACAAAGATTTTGATTTTAGTCATTTCATGCTCAAAGTTAAAAGGGGGACAGACTTTATCTACCTCTTTTCCACCCACTTCTCGGCTTGCTTCCATAGTTTTCTTTAGGGCCTCTTCCTTCGGCTTTTCCTTCTCTGTCCCATCCTTGGTTGTGTTGTCTGGCCTCAATTGGCTTGTCCACCAAAGGTTTCCTTACAGGATTCGTCTAATGAGGCTTGACAGATGATTCCTTGCTCCTGAGGTTATATTTTTTCTCAAAAAACATGATGGCGTTCTGATAACCTTTTCTGAACTCTTCTGTTTCCCAGGACAACGCGTCATCAGTTTCCCCAATCAATGCATCGTCCGTCTCCAGCATAAAATCATTGTTTGTGATCATGTACCGATCATGTTCACTCTTTTTCAAAAACATGCGTGGGTTCTTGTCATCACAACAATTCATTTGTTCTTCGAACATCTGGTCGAAGTCTTCATCCGCGTAGTTGTTTTGTAATGGAGGCCTTGTTTGTTGGTCGCCTTGATCTCTCTCCTCCCTTTGTTCCCTCTATCTGATCTGAGGAGATTGAACCCTCTTGAGGTTCTAATTCCTGGGCTAGGGGTCCTGTTGTTCCCGGGCAACGGGTCTGTTTCCCACAAACATTTTCTCCATTAGCTTCTCCATGGTTCTCATCATTAAGTCAATTTTTTCATCTGTGGATCTTGACGTCGATGGCTGCGCATCTCCTTCGGGATTCTTATCACCTCTGTTGAATCTCTGCTTGATATTCTTAGATTCTATCATATTTACCTCAACTTCGATCACATTTCTCATTATCACGTCTAAGTTTGCTGAGCTTCTTTCTCTCAACAGCAATGCAAAATCGTTGTCAAAGGAGTCGATGTACCGCAACTACGTAGCCCCAGGAGGTGGATAAAATTCTATGGGAATCGAGTTATACACCTTCATGAAGCGGGTTGAGAATTATTGCACCGTCTCGTCCGACGCCTTCTTCATATTATTATACTACGTTAACAAGTGCAAGGGGTTCTTGTCTCCCCATCTATTGATGAAAGATGTTTCAAACGCGACAAAGTCTTGAATACTTGCTGGTTGTAGGGATTTGAACCACTTCCTCACCTCCCCTGCAAAAATCTGTGCGAACAAACTCATTTTCGCGTTTGCATAGTCTACCTCTTCTAGGTCGACGAAATCGTTGAACCAATATAGATGCTTTTGGGATGAAACGCTCCCTTCAACATCGTAGAGCTTAATCCTCTGATTGTAATTTTGGGGAAAATCATGAAGTTGGGCTGGAAGAATGAGAGGGGCTAATCTGGCGGCCATGGCTCTAGGAGGGTTGGGGGTTTGAGGGATATTATTAGACACTAGGGCCTGTAATATATTTTGGTCGAAAACTATCTTGTCCAAGCTGGTTTTCGACTTAGACCTAAACAGGGTTTTCTCAAACAATGCATCAAACTCAAGGTCGTCAATGCTTTGTGCGCCATATTTCGGTAAGGACAAACTTCTTTCTAGGTAATAGAATGGGTCTGATGCTTGCTCTTTGGTCATATGTAGAATTTTCTCGGGGTTGTACACAGGCTCTGCAGGGTTTGGGTTAGGATTTGCTATGGTATAGATTGTCTTCGGAGCCAGGGTTCATGAACTGCGCTACTTGGAGATACTGGTCTTTTGATAGGAGTCTCCAGGGTAAAGGTTTCAACCGGTATAGATGTTTGTCCTTCTGTTACCCTCATGGGTCAAACTACAACATTAGTCGTTCTCCCAGGGAAAATCTATTCAATTTCGTCCTCGACAATGACGCCAAAATGTTAGCACTCTGTAAATTTGTTCGACTGATAAACATACGACATAGGTAACTGTTTCAACCAACTTTCAGACCCGAAACTAGCCTTTCGGACCTAGAGAGGGATCTCTCGGGAGACTTTGTCTCTATACATGATAGGGCTTTAAAATCGTTGGCTAGATTTAACACGTTTGAAATAATGGGTTCTGGTTATATTGGGCAAGAGAGTAAGACTTTGGGCTATGGAGTCGATTCGAGAAAATGATAGAAACAAATAACTCGGTGACTGAACTTGAGAGGATAAAGGATAAGAGAGAAACAATTTTCAGTGCAAAATCGTTGTGGGTGGCGAGGAGAAAACACAGTAAGTAACTCGGAGCACCGCTGCGGATGAATTCAGAGTTAATTTTAGAGGAAATACGTTTTGTCTAAATGGTGCGAACAAGGGGCACTGCGCAGCGAATCCACAGGTTCGAAAATTCATTCCGATTTAGAAAAAAATATATATGAATAAAAATAATAAGAAGCACATACTCAAAGAAGGAAAACAATACATCCAACTGCTACAATTAGAATCTTTTCATCAAATCTACAAGACTTTTGCATTAAGTTTTGGTTGAACTCAAATTACATACAATAGTTATTGTCTATACCATTTTTTCCAACCAACTTGGATTACATAAAAAATATCAAATATATAAGCAAGGGCACCGCTTGGGCTACCCTTCTCTTCTAACTGCTATCTCTAAAACCTAGGAAACTGACTGTTTTGCATTAAAAGACTCTTTGCATGATGCTTTTCCAAAAATAGACAACATAAACATTTGGCTACATCATGAATGTTTGTAATCTGCCATGTGGATCCGATTATCGGTTAGGTCTCATCATGAGAGAGTGATGTGTGAATGCTTTCCTTCGATCAACTATTTGAATGTACAAGTGTTTGTCAGAGTCCCATTTTCTGCTGTAACGACTTTGATTTCTGCCGCGTGCTCATTTGCTGGGGAAAAATGTGTGCGGTAAGTGGCTACTGACTGTCATGGCCGTTATCAGAAATGAAAAAATTGTGTTAGAGAGATGTATCCTTCAAAATTGTCAATATTTTTTTTTTTTTTTGCGAGTATAGGACGAACTTCGACTAATCTTGTTTCTTCTGCTTGCTGGCGAGAACTGCGCGATCTATCTCCTCGGTCGTTTCACATTCTCTGGAGTGTTTTTCATACCTTTATTTTGATAGCCAAAATTCTTTGTGTAGTTGTACGATCATATCCTACACCTCTTTGAGCTTTTTTTTGAGCTACGTCACGTTCCCTTCGCAATGTTGTGCTACTGACGCTTCAATGGTCTTTGTCGCTAGCTGGTGTCTCAGCTCCCTGTTTTCCTGGTACAATTTAACGATGGCTAGCTTCACCTGCTTTAGCTAATGAGATGTTTATTGATCATTTGTACCCACAACATCCATCCTCCTCCTTCTTCTCCCACTTTATCGGCTTATACTTTCCAAAGGCTCCAGACAGACAACGCACATAAGTAATTTTTCAGCAAATGATCATGCACGCAGTTCGTCTGGGATTCAGTCTTCCCTAGCTTCCTTATTTTTCCTTATCCTACCCCTTCTTTGAGGTATCTACTATTGGGGAGATAGAGATTCTTCTGTCCTTCCTTCCCGCACAGTTCCTTCCACTCTAGGTTCCACATGGTATGATGTCGTCGTTCTCGCGGGTAAAAGGAAAATCCCCTTTTTATCCTTGGGGATGCCTGTTGTGAGTGACAACGAATCCCAATCACTTTGTGGCTCGGGTCTAGCGATTCTACCACTTCACACACCCTTCTTTATGTTTTGAGAGGTATCCATGGTGTGACCATTATTTATCTTGTGCGTAGTGGATCCGACGAATGCCCAAGATGGTGAATTCGATCAACTTGGGCCTACGAGAAAAATTACAGACAGAGCCTGAATCTGATTTCGTGAATAAAATGGGTGCAAAACCTTTGGGATTTATAACAGATCAGGAAGAAGGAGGAATCATTCCAAGGAACACTGAATTCATGGGGACTAGATGTTTCGAATTGAACTGCAGATCATCCATAACACATCCCGGCGTGTAAGGTACATGCGATAAGGGCTACAGGGCATACATTATATGAACGCCATGATTTTTCATTCCTTCGGCCTTCATGATGAAATGATAATAGTTACAACACCTACCGACATGACTTCCATTAACTACTTGACTCGCCTTGGGGCACGTAGAGACTAACTTTTAACAGGACCCAACCTTCTGGGAACAACATACCCGTGCCATTTACGCATGTTTCGACTTTGACATACCTTATCATTTCCAAGGGCCAATTGGCCACTTGATGACTTCAACCCTTTCATTTCTACATACCTGAATTCATATGTTTGGACACATGGGCCATAACTCGACTGAAAACCGACTCTAATTGAAAGAAAAATGGCGGCGCTAACACACCTGGAAGTCGAAATGGCAAAAATGAGTATGACAAAATGCAAGTGAGGTCAAGGAAAAGTAAGACGACTAAAGTCGAGTCGACCAAGAGTCAAGAAATAAAATTCAAAGTCAAAGGGAATGCAATTTGAATTTATCCAAGTCGAAAGTCGGAGGCAATGCAGGTCAAAGTTATCCAAGTTGAAGTTGAAGGCATTGCAAGTCGAAGTTATCCAAGTCAAAGTTGGAGGTAATGCAGGTCAAAGTTATCCAAGTCGAAGTCGAAAGCAATGTAATTCAAAGTTATCCAAGTTGAAGTCGAAGGAAATGTAAGTCAAAGTTTATCCAAGTCAAATATTAATAAGCTTAATAGAGATTCTTATACCAGACCCCTTTACACATTTTATTGAGCACCATATTTTAATATTTACCCTTTTGCATTTAGATAGGAAAAATTTAGTATTCATAAGTAATCATTGTTCAGATAATGCATGAGTTTGACAATATCATATGCACAATTTTGATGATGATGACCATAATATTGACCTCTTTGCATCAATGACAATACCAACAACATATACCCTCTTTGAAATCAGTGTCAACTTCATAACATTATGTCCAATATTGAGCATATTGACCTCCTTTGACATCAATTCCAACACCATGTCGAACATTCTCCCCCTTTGGAATTGATGGCAACATAGTAAAAACCCCTATTTTTTAAATTAAGTTTTACTGTTTATTCTCCCCCTTTGACAACAATGACAAAAGGGATGTTTCTTTACTCCCCCTGAGGTTATACTCCCTCTGATGAAACCTGTGCAATTGAATTAGATATGGAGATTACCCCAAATTTCTATATAAGGTATTCAAAAGTACTCCTAGGTAAAGGTTTTGTGAATATATATGCAATCTGTTCTTTAGTATCCACATATTCCACTTTTACAACTTTTTGGGAAACCTATTTCCTTAAAAAATGAAATTTTATTGGGATATGCTTGGTTTTTGAGTGCATGACAAGATTCTTAGAAAGGTTTATGGAACTAGAATTGTCAGAGTTAAGAATAATTGGATGATCATACTTTATTTGTAAGTAGTCCAGAGTTTGTTTCATCCAAATTACTTGTGTGCAACAACAATATATTCATCCTCTATTGTAGATAGTGATATGGAGGGTTTCTTTTTACTTATCCATGACACAAGACATTTTCCTAGGAAGAATGATCCTCCACTATTTCTCTTTCTGTCATCCACACTTCCAGCCCAATCTGCATTGGTATATGTAGTTAATGTGAAGTCTTCCATTTTTGGATACCATAATCCAAAGTCCAAGGTGCCTTTGAGATATTTAAAAATCCTTTTAACTACCTTCATATGTGTCTCTTTAGGTTCAGATTGAAATCTGGCCACTAATCCTACAACTTGCATAATGTCTGGTCTTGTTGATGTTGCATATAATAGGCTACTAATCATTGATCTATACATGGTTTGATCTACTTCTAGTGACTCATCATATTTGCTTAGTTTGCATGTTGTTGGATTACTGAGAGGGGAGGTGAATCAGTAATAGCGAAATTATAACCCTTTTTAACCAAATAATCCAAGTGTTATATCAATGTAGAATTATTATCGAATAATGAGTAATAAGAGATGAACAATCACACACATACACAATACACCAGTGTTTTACGTGGAAACCCAAAGTGGGAGAAAACCATGGAATTATTTTTCTTATATGTCTTGAAGAATTACATTCATTGGAAGCACCAATTTCCTTTTTTTTTTCCAGCTGCAACTGGAAGCAGGCTCCAAACCCCTAGTTTCTCAGGCTACAACCTGAGGGAAGCTCCAACTCCCCAATTCTCTGGCTACAACCAGAAGGAGGCTACACCCCCCTATGTTCTCTAGCTACAACCAGAAGGAGGATACACCCCCCTATGTTCTCCGGCTACAACCAGAAGGTGGTTACAACCACCCGTCCTTGCCCCGTACAACCACCCTAAAGTAGAAGTAGAATGATGGAACCACTGTCACACTATCACTGTGAGATATACCACTGTAAACCTGTACCAATAAACCTGAACCATGCATCAACCACTATAAACCTGTACCTCAACCTGTAATAAACTTGTACCATAAACAAGTGCATCAACCATGCACCAACCTGTACCATAAACAAGTGCATCAACCATGCACCAACCTGTACCAAACAATCTGTAATCAACCTGTACCATAAACAAGTGCAACCAACCATGTACCAAGTATGTACCAATCATGTGTCAAGTACTCATCAACTATGACTCA